>CM060950.1:51955854-52045854 GCA_030765055.1 Mantis religiosa | reverse complement strand
TTATTGTTGAATAACATAAAGAAGTGCATTTTAACAATATTTAGTATCATATTTGAAAGGAGGATTATAACACATAATTCATTTGTACCATTTGATAAATTGTCTGGGATAATTGGAAAATAAGAATTATTGCCAAAGAATCTCGACACAGAATGGCTTAAAAATTATAACGTTAAATTAACCCATTAGCCAACTCTGCACGAAGTGCGAATTTCTGAGGCTCCTCTTGAATGGTTTGTTGACTTTCATGTTGGCAGAACTTATCATGCTTTGCTTGAACTTTTTAAAATCTTGATTTACAGTCAGACGTTTAAATTGCTATATACAGATAGCAGAATTATTGACGGGCGAGACTAAAAACTGTATAAAAATGTATTTCAGAGTGTAAAATAATTAATTGGAGCAAATGATGTCCGTCTGCAGAACTAACACGTAACTGAGTTATATTCATTAGCGGCGCAATTTAGGAACACAAATGGTCAAATAGGGTAATTATTGTAGCCAGTTAATTATAGTTACCCTGAAAACTGATTGACAGGTGCGTCATTACCTTAAGTGTATGTAGAAATCAAATTGTTAGAAAGTTAATTGCCAAGGCATGTAGGACAGAATTCGGAAATACAGATTAAGAAATTAAATTCTTGGAATGTTAGACAGTCAAATAGTAATGTTTTGCTTCAGATATGAATTAGTAGTTTAAGCATTGGCAATTTGTGTAGGGATATTGATTGTAGGTGCGATTTAATTTAAAAGGGGACTGTTGCTAGAATGTGCGTATTTACCTTCAAACACTTACAGTCTTAGAGAAGTGTTTAAAGCGATCGATTATGGGCATCCTTTAGCATTTAAAAACCTGACTTGCATATACAGCGGAAAGTTTGGCTTAAATTTTCTGCGACTAACCACAACATACATCTGGACTTAGCATATATAATTCAATAGTTGCGGTTGAAAGGAATCAGTATAATTCTTCAATTCCATCATTTGGCAAATCACCTCAAATAGATAATTATAAGCCTAAAATAATTTTTCGCCCACTTAATTAGTCTTGTTTGTCTTCAACATCTGCTCGAGCATACTCAGAAATATACGACCCATAATTCCTCATTGCAGCAGATACACTTGAGTACAAGATTGGATATATATTCATTATAATAAATATTTTAAACGATGTTTATAAAAATTAGCACTAAAACAATTCAACCGAGATACAAAGTAGTATGCTAACTTAAATTATGACTGAAGATGCTACCATTTAGAAAATAAATATATTGTTTATTCAACACAGAATATAGTCCTGCAAACAGGTAGTTTATGAATGTCAATAAATTTTTTATATTCTTAAATATATCTATTACCTTCAGAAGATTAGGAACATCGTTCTATGATTTTTAGAAAATAATGTAGTGGTACTCAAACCTAAATGTATGACATAAAACAGAAAAAATAAATTAAATGCATTTTTTCTCCATATAAAACCTTTTTTTTTATTTGAAACTTCCACATAATAAAATTGTCAAACAATTAGGAACTTTAATTTAGGAAACTATAAGAAAGCGTTTAAACGTAGAAGATATTATTTTTCATTCTAAAATTATTTGCAGGAATCAACATGTAGATTCAATAAAGCATAAATCTTAACCAAGACAGTAACCATGAAAGTTAACTATTAGAGATTTGTATCCTGGAGTTACATAAGCTTTATTGAAAGAGAATTACTGTTTTTATTGATTGCTTAGAAGCCTGAAAATAGATCTTGGAGGAATAGTCGGCGGTGTCTACCAATTACTTTGTTGAAGGCGCCTTTTGAAGCGAGTTGGGCATGGAGTATGCGTTTGCTGAGATTGTATCCAATGCCTGTAAAACATAGGCCTACGTTATGGTCGAGTGTCGTTGACACGTGGATATTAGCTGTGTCGAAAGCGTTTCAGGTTGTGATACCTGGTGGTAGTGGCGTAGGTAGCTTCCACGTTTAGAGACAATGGAGGATCTTCGTTATGTTGTGGAAACGAGAAAAAAAAATTAATCTAGTGACCTTATTTAAGTAGTGGCGGAGTCTATTTCTGTTGGAAGTGAGACCTTTGTTTATCTAAATCCTCAACCAAAGATGCTGAAGACTAGCATATGGTTCGTAGGACATAAAAGGTGTTTCATAAATTAAAAATACCTGGTATTGCCTGAGCACTGAAGCAATATCAGCAAACTAAAGTGGAAAATGTATAGACAGAGAATTAAATCAGAAAGACTGTCATATTGCGTCAGATATTGCAAACCGAAAACATGAAACGTTTATAGATTAACGGCATATGCAAAGCTGAAATTCACAGAATGTTCTATGGTATGAAAAAAGAAAATGGGAAAGAATGATGATAAGTAAATGATACATTCCAGGTTAAAGTTTGCGGTACTTTCCTGGCATTTGCCACTTATAGTGAATTGAATAAATCAGGGAAAAGCTTCATTCACAGAGGGCGGTCTTAGAGGGACTTGAACCACTGATTTCCTTTCGCGAATCCTTGAATGAGCATGAAGAGAGCACCAGGTGTTGATAGTTCCTGCAAAGCCTCGTTCTTTGCTAGTAATGGTGTGTTGTGCTCGTCGTTAAAATTGTGTAGCAGACTGGAAAATTAGGCAACGTTGTGGAGCGTAAGAAATGTTTGTGTAGAACATATTTCTAGATCTTATTTATGCCAATAAGTGGCGGAAAAATGCAGATGCAACAATTATTTTGTTCCTTTTATACCATGGATCCTCATATCCCATCCAGCGTGGGTTTGTGAAGCTTGTATAATAAAAGGTACTGCGTGAAATGTGTCATTCTATTCAACAATCTTACAGCAAAAAGGGAAATGCTGTTGAAATTGACTAATGGGAGCAGAGCTTCCGTATGCCTGCGGCATATTCGATTTTGGAGGCATAAAGGGGACAACAGCACCCTTCCAAAGAAAGTTCGAGAAGCACTACCGGTATAACGAAAAACTTCTCAATGTTTGTCACCGCGTCTCCTGCAAAATCTCCATGAGTATGTACAGTCCGGTGACCGGAAATATTCCGATGCTGTTGGTATCTTTTGGCGTGTTTCTTTATATAATTTTGGCATAACCGTTTCACCATTCGTGTTCTACACCAGTTCTGGCTGTGTCAATCTCTTATTGCTTTTATTTCAAAGTCCAATAACACAAGTAGTGACCGGTGAACAAGGCGCTTAGCCGAGGTACGTAGTGCAAGGGGAGGGGTGAAGAGGAATTTAACCTTAGTGGAACGATTGTCAACACCACCTCCTTGTTGTGTCCGTCGCTCATTGGTTTGATGTCATAACTCTGGAACCGGGGAGAAGGACAAGGGGTAGGTTATAAGGAATGCGGGTTCGTGGATTAATAACTAGAATGCTATCGTTGTTGTGTTTTCCCCTTATGTTTGTCTACGTGACGAAAATATGTTTTAGTATGCTCGGTGTATTTTGTGTAGATAGAGCTGAAGTTACAGCTTTAAATTATTTTTTAATGAAATGAGATGATTCGAAATAAATATGCACAATGTGGAGTTCAAGTTGATATACATAATAAAACAGATAAAGCCCGATTCCTCATTCCCTTCCCAAGAAAACTGCACAAACCTGAGAAAGTTCATTATTTGAAAAGAATGGGCAATCTGCTCCTGTCCTCAATAACCGCTGATAAAATATTCAAAGTCCGATGAGAAGCATTCTAAATTATATATTTAAATGTAGCTTAAGCTATCTGGGCTTCTGGTTCACTTCTGCCATTGCGAAACAAACGGCAGGCGCACGCCTTCCTATCGCTGACAGGGGTTTGAACTGGCGGCGTAGTGCCATTCAATTACCAACCGAAACAGCTGTTCCTCATATCGGAAACTTTCCGTGCACCGGACTGTCCACATATTGGTATCTGCCGTATACTCACGAGAGTTATTTCCTGAGCTGGTTACTATGATGTCCAAAGAGGGCTGCTGATTGTGAGAGATAAGCGAGATCCTGTGCTACACACTTAGGAAGGGTATCTCGAGGGTATCTATAAGGGCAATCCACACAGGTTGAAGAGTGAATCCCCCCCCCTTCTGACGACCAGGGAGTTACCGAGCTGTCCCGAAAGGGCGTCGTCGCCTCCGTGAGGCTTTCCATTGGGTAAGAGCTAGAGGCTAACAAGCCCCCCCCCCATATTGTCCTGTGGACTCTAGACGGGATGGAAGTGGATACGCCACTTACGCGCGCCAACTCCGAATGGGAAGGCTACCGATATGACCTCGGTGGGGCCTCCTGGTGATTTAGCACACCTTCTACTAGCTATGCAAGCTAGTACGCGGGAATATATGGCTTCCCTCAACCCCGTCCGGAGACGTACCCGATCTCCCACGGGTATCGGGAACCACTACCCCCCTCGAGTCCAATCCAATCCGAACAACTCACAATCAGGGAGGGGCTCGAATATTCAACCTGAGGTTCCTCTAGTAACGTCAGAGGTACCACGAGTGCTAGGGGCACACCTAGGGACTGGAAGACAAAATAGTATTCCTCTGTTCAATACTCCATCGCTTAAAGCGATAAAATGAAGAAATAAAATGAATGTACATTAAAACTCTATGAACCAATAGAAAATATATGTGAAATGACTTGGTAAACTGAGCTGGATCATATTCTATTTTCAACAGTGAGGATTAACTTTATTTTCAGGATTTAGAAGTAAATTCCCACAGACACAATATATGATTTGTCTTTATGAATAACCAGGTATTAACATAACTTGTTTTTATTTTAATATGTCATTATCTATAATTTGAGTAAGCTGAATCAGAACACCAACTTAGATTTCCCCATGACATATCAATCCTTCACAGCTGAAGAAATTAAAATAAGAATTTTCACACTCTGCTCTATCGAATTTATATTATATTATTAAATAAAGCTGGCCAAGCTTTGGCTGAGTGGTTAGACCGCTTGGCTCCTACCTAGGCTGCCCTGGTTCGATTCTTGGCGGCAGCATTCCACGAATTGCACCATCATTCATTCATCCCAGGCATTGGGCCGACACCCCAACCCTGATCTCATCAGGTCAATATGCTTCGGCTCCCTCGCTCTGGTGGGACCCAAGTGATCCCTAACACCAGCATTAGTGAAGAAGAGAGATTTAAAACAAATAAAGCTTGATAAATCCACAACTGGCAACACAACACTCTTCATAATAAACTTATAATTCACATCTGTTATAAATAATGACAAACATTTGTACATTGTGCCACTTTTTAAATAAATTTGGTCTTAAATGCACGTCTTTCCATTTCCTGTATGTCCTGGTGAAACCGCTCACCCTCCTCCTCGCTAAAACAACCAAGACTTTTCTGTAAAAAAAAAAAAAAAAAAAAAAAAAAAGTCTAAATGAGAGTGCAGGAAATGCACTTTCACACTCATATTGGGACCGAGCTTTTGAAATTTGTCAGATGTATCTTCTACAATGATTTTGCAATTTAGATTCTGTAACTTTTCAGAACGTTTTCGACGACACTCTCATAAGCATTCGAAAACTTGTTTCAGTATGTCACCGTTTCCTCAAATAAATTATCAGAAATCAACTTGCCAATTTTTGGCCCGTTTCTCTCTCTTTAACTTTTGCATCAAATATTTCAGGGAAATTCTTGCAGATTTATTTGGAGCAGCCGTCGTTCTTATGCAGAGCTTTAACAAATTGCTTCATTAACCCTAATTCTAGCTGTAAAGGTGGTAACAACATTTTAGAGGTGCACAAGGCATTCATGAATAACATTTTTCAGTCCTGGCACGAGACTGTCTCTCTGATTCCAATTTTTTCTTTTCCAGCTGGGATCGGATTCAACTATCCCACTCACAAAAAATGGCATTTTATAAAAGCCTGTTTTCTGACTTTGTAGCATAACAATAAGACAATAGCTTTTAAACCTCCAGATACCTGACATTTATGTTCTGCATATTTGACATTTCTAGAAGAAATTTTGGGTTATGAACTGCTTCCTTGAGCTGAACTGAGTGGGCTACTGATACAGATGTAGGTATCTCTTATACAACAGTACACCTCTCGGACTGATTTTAGAGGAATCTGTATAAGGTCTCCATTCACCTGGAAGGTATTACGCAGCTCCCAAGGCAAACACTAAACCAGGAATATCGAGGCAATATATAAGATTTCCTTCTTGAGAGAAATATGGAACAAATTCCTTTCTACGACGTCTGTAGCAAGAAAATGGCATTCCGGAAGGAGAAGGTATTTTTCTTGTAGTGTGAAGCCGAATAACTTAGCAGAATCCTCAGTAGGATTTAAGTCTCTTAGCAAATCATTAAGTACCTGATTGTGTGAAATTGTGTCATTGAGGCTGATTAAAATCCTGTTCTTGGACTATATCAGAATCATCGCTGTTGTCTTGAGAAGTATCTTTAGAATCTGATAAAGATTCCTTTCCAAATGATTCTAACGGTAAGGGCACAAGAAGACCATTACCATGTGATACGAGACTTTTTGATGACAATAAATTTGGCTATGTGATTTCCTTTCATATTCTTTGTGTTATAGCCTGTAACATCACATGCACAGAAATAACAACCATCCACATTGTTTCGAGGTTCCTACCAGGTCAAAGGAATAGTACTACTAACTATTTCCTTCCGCGCCATTTGCTTAGTTGTCCTACGCAAGTATGACACTCTTTTGTCAAGATTTCCAACGTCACATGAATATAGGCATAGTTGCACTTTTAAAAAAATATTGAATATTGTTTCTTCTCTTTCGAACAAGAAAATTGCAGCGGATGTGGCAAAATATATCAGAGATATCTTTACACTTTCTAGGGGACATATTGCTTCAAGTGACACAAATGCATGATATACAACTGCCACACACGTAAATAGAACCTCATTATTTGATCATCAAATACAGGCTGAACTAAATTTGATGGAATTGAACTTAGAATAAGCTATATGTTGTTATCTGTCACATTGGTGTCATTGTTGTGAAACATATTAATTTGAAAAAAAAAAATAATTATTACTAATTCTTAGCTCCATACAGTATTTAAGTGCAGAACTACATTGAAGCATTTTAGGTACAGCTGCTAATTGTGAAAAAAGTGATTACAGTTTTGAAATCAGCAGATCAAATTTTAGTAAAGAAGACATATTTTTTAGTAAACCCCAGAATCATGCATGTCGTGCATTCAGTCTTATTCTAGATATCGTGAAATGAAGTAATAATTGGGAAAAAAGTTTTGTGAAATAAACGTTCCACACTAAGGTAATGGCGTATTCCATCATGAAAACTAAGAAGAACTATAAAAATCTCAAAGTTAATATCCTAGGCATGTGGGAGCTTTTAAATAACTTAGGTTTAGTATTTTCTGTAAAGTTCAGGACCAAAGCTCACACATACACACACATACACACATGCGCATTCCCTGGGAGAGAGCTAAAGAGAGTAAAAAGCCTTTTTTATGTTTTGTTTTTGTCTGTATAACTATACTTGACATTGTCATATACATTAAATTGTATGGAATCTTGCGGAAATAATACGATATGGTTTATACTGGTAAGGAAATAGTTGTTGTTTTCAAATGCTAGGTTTTAGCAATGAAGCCATTAGATCTGTTGCTATCCAATATTTCTGTGTAGTGGGTCCGGCAGTTAGGGCTTCACAGGTTAAAAGATGTTCTTCAGTCATTTCCTATTATTTGTTGCACAGAGTACAATTTGAACTTGTATAAATTCCTATTCTGTGTAAGTGTTTGGCCCAATAATCATATTCCGTAAGTAATCTAAAACTTGCTACTGCAGCTTTACGTGGATTTCTGGAATAATTTCTGAATTTTTAATTAAAACGTTGCATTTATTATGTTTGGCTTTGTTAGATATTAACTGATTTTGTTTGTTTTTATATTTCTTCTGATTAATCTTTTTATGGATGTAAAGGGTAAGTTTTTACTATAGTTCTGAATTAAATTTGCACCTTTTTGGCAAGAAAATCAGCTGATTCATTTCCAGCAATTCCACAATATACGGATATCCACTGTAATATAATTCTTTTCTGTAGTTTTTGAAGTTGTTGGATCATTTTGTGAAATTATTTAGTTTGGATTGACCTCATTTTTGAACTTATTGCACATAATGCTGCTTTAGAATCAGAAAGTATGGCAGCGTGTTTTAATTTACCTATTCTGTATAGAAGGTGTTGGAGTGAAATTTGAATAGCCGTTACTTCTGCATCAAAATTTATTGTGTGGTATCCTGTTGGTTGATAAAATGTGAACAGTGCACACTTAATTCCTGCTCCTGAGTTGTCCAAGTTAGATCCATCTGTGTAGATATGTAACCATTCTTCAGGTGGGTATCTATTGTCCACAGCTTCTAATGCTAGTGCTTGTAGTACAGGTTTGGAAGTTTCAGATTTTGTAACTATTTATTCTAAATCTAATTGAATATTAATTGGTTCAAAAGTCAGTGGGTTTTCTTTGATTAAAATGTTTTCTATGGAATCAGGGAGATTCAGGTTTGTTTTTAATTCCATACCTTTGTGTAGGAAAATTGTTTGTGTTTTCATCTTGATTGGTTGTAGTAATCTTTTCTCCCATTTTGTTGTTTTTAGCCGCAACATTTTTTCATGTATTAGTGCCTTCTCCTCTAAAGTTAGATATTTTGGATAGTTCCGAGTTAAGACTTGCATTACCGTGATTGGAGTTGACTTTTCTGCACCAGTTATTAGTGGCAGGGCCTGATTTTGGCATACTTCTAGGTGATTTTTCTAGGTAAGGTAATAGTAAATCACCTTTTGTCTCTCCAGCTCCTACCCACATGATTCTAATACTCCAAGTAATGTTTGTATCTCTCCCCTTTTACTCCTGAGCTTGAAAATTTTTATATTCCTAATATTCAGCAATGTAACTATTTTCTTTGAAATTATTTTCGGCAACAGTGTTATAAAACAGCATTGCTTTATACATCATAGTTCTATCACCAAGAACCAAATGAAAAAACTTAGCTATATATTTCAGTCCACATTTCTCATGAATAATGAGTTTAAATAGCCTCAAATATATAATCTTTGACTAAGTGACCAATAATATGAAAAACCGGTATAGAAATACTTTTTATGCGAATCTATTTTCTGTTATAAGGGTATCATTCATTATATTCGTGTGGGTTCTCCACCCTCTTATGCAAATACTGGATATTATTACATAAAAAACTGAATAGCAGTAATCCATTTTTCAGAAGTGCAGGATGCTGGCATTAGAAACTCTGAGTTGTTCCATGCAATAACGGGAAACAACTGAACGTCTACACCACAGATAAAATACTCATTGAACAATTTCAACCATCAATAAACGAGTATTTCAGAAGTAGCTGGTTTCGCTAGAAAGTTATTGGAACTAAATTGTGAGTGTTAAAGAGATGTGCATATATTGTGCAGTGCCTTTTCGTCCATGTTTAACATCAGTCACTGTGCAAAATTATACAATAATTCTTTCTGCTGAAGAGAACTTCTGAACTATTACCAGAATATTGTGTGTGTGTGTGTGTGTGTGTGTGTGTGTGTGTGTGTGTGTGTGTGTGTGTGTGTGTGTGTGTGTGTGTGTGGTATGTAAATTTTTTAGTATATGGTATTCGAATCAAAATCGTTTGAGGCATTTTTCTAAAAATAAATGGTTCCTGAAGTTGTTCCATGTCAATAGCAGTTTAGAGACTCGGAGATTTTCTTGAAAATATTTGTGTAGTATTTGATTTGCCCGATTTTGTTTCTTGCTGTTCTCATACATCAACATACATAGTCACTCCTGAACATTCGCCAACCAAATAATTATAGCAGTAAATTAAACATAAATAAAAACAATTCCTTTATTTGCTCTACAGTATTCAATAGTTTTGTTTGTATTTATTTTTAAAAAGCTAATCTGTGCATAAACATTAAATACTTTGTTGAATTTTACAGAATAGAATTGAAAACAATCCTAGAGAAATACAAAAATACAAAAATTTAAATATCGTCGTTCCTTCAATGTTTAAATATCAAAATTTTTACCCCAGGTTGGCTGTCAGAAAACCAAGAGGGTTGTCTCCTCTGTATATGAGGCTCGCATTTAGAAGGTTTCGAGTTTTATCTGTAATATCCGCCCACTCTTGCAATAGATTTTACGTGGTTTCCCTGGTCAGCGAGGCCAATACTGCGGTAGTGTTTTCTACCACGAATCTCCCCTCTCCCATTTCCTCTTATTCCATTTCTCTCACGCTACAGGTTGACTACGAGTTTGTGTATTTGTTGACGGTGGGCAGGTGGTGCACAGGCTTGCGATTTGGAAGTTCACTGTTCAGTCAGACGGCGGCTGTGGCTTTTACTGCTGAGTGCAGGTTTCCAATGTTCCTTCGGGAGGGAAGCCCATGAAATACTCTCCAGAAGCTTGGGTGCAAGAGTCCCACCGAGAGCCTCTCGCCCCCGCATCCACCAACCCCCGCGGCATGTGAAGCACTGTTGCTCCTCTGCTTTGGCAGCAAGCACATATGTCACCCGCGGTTCCTTCAACTCATTTTCTGTATGCACAGAAGATAGCTTGCTTATTGACGTCCTAGGTGTCTTCTCCGGTACCTAGTCTATCCTATTCTATTATAGTCTATCCTGTCCTATCCTTTCCTTTTCTATACTATCCTAACTTGACTGTTAGAATGCTGAAAGTTGTCGGGGAATACTCGCTAATGTTCCTGTAGAACTGAAGTTCCCAACTGGACGAAGTTACATGTTATCTCCTATGAACCTCAAAACTAATACTAGAGTTACTTTTCTAATTCTTCATGTTCTTTTTCACATGAGTAATGAACACTTATTTACGGATAGAAACAATGTAACGCTACACCCCAACAGTACCTGTATTACTTTGTGGTAGTTTACGTACGGCAGGGCCGCTATAAAGAACAGGTCCTTTAAAGGCAATGTAGATATGAAAATCAAAATGAAAAAAAGATCCATTTTCTTCCGAATGCTTGCAATATAAAATTTATAGTGCACACAAAATTTAAACGAGCAATATCAGGGGGTTGTAAAGACATTACATTAATACTCATAATAATTAATTAAATGTTGATTTATTGTAATACAAATACATCTTCAACACCAGCATTCATCGTAATCTCCCATACTATTTAAGTTGGGCTTAATACAAATATAAACATAAACAAGCTCTGGTACAGGCACTGCTTAAATTTCATTTTAAGAGAGAAAGATTGTGCCTCTTACTAAATTTTTCATATCTTCCATTGACAGTTCTGAAAAGAAAATCAGAAAAGAAAGTAACATTTTTATGCAGCACATACTTGCTCTTAAATCCTTTAAATTAAATTCCGAAACACTTCTGAAGATTTAAGGCTAATGTGTTATAAGATGTGGTGAAAGGAGAACTTTTAATAGTGAAATATGGTTCAAAAGTTGAGAAAAATTTATTTTCGATTATCAGTGTGCTGCTTTTCCCAAATGTTAAAGGACCAATTAATCATATAGTTACAATAATAGAATATAACATCTAATTATTTATGTTATGAAATGCACTGTGTAAAATGAAACTAAAGCCTGTAAGTAGGTATAATAAAAGAGCAATCCAAATAATGTAACATTTTGCTCTTTTTTGCCGATTTTACGAATTTGTTAGCTAAGTTACAGATTCCTGGTTATACAATGAAAGGTACACTTTGCGCCCTGCAGATATAAAGACACCATTTGGGCAACATCTCCTAAGAAGAAGGGATGAATTGAAGGAGCCACAGGGGGTTAGAGCAGCAGTGCCTAACAATTCCACGTCTATAGCTTCCTAGAGAGGGGAATGAACACCTCGTTGACCAAGCAGCCTTCTGTTGTCCATGAGGACTACTTTCATTTAGAGTGAGTGTCCGTACCATCTGTTTGACACTACCAAACGCCCCGAACCTCTTATGTCGTTGAAACGACATAAATGAAATGATAACTCTAATCACTATGGGGGGGGGGGGGTTTGCTTGAGGCAAAACCTTAAATAATCTCCATATAGGTATACGGCTACTGACTCAGGATATAAATATTAGTAGGTTTTCAATATGTGGATACAAAATATAACTAGAGCCTGGATTTATAAGCCAACTCATTATAAATGCATTTTTACTTAAGCACTGCGTTTGCTTCTTATTTTGTACTTTTCAAATAAAATAGCTTATTTTATCCAAGTTGCGTACATCTAGAAGTTAATTTTCCCTCCTGTACATTACTTTATCATTCAAGTGGTTTATATCCTGTCGCTGAAACAGACAGGAGCCAATATAGAGACGTGGATCTTCTGGTCTCTAGTGCATAGAAAGTGTTTGTACTGTCGCAGATTAGAGTTCAAAAAGTTCAAAAGTTCATGAACTCCTTCCAAATTTTTCTTTACTCCTCAGTCAGTTTTAACTTAACGGGGTTGTTGTTTAAAGGCTGTGTCATGCTGTTAATAAGATTTCACTAAAGTAAAAGCAGTGTTTTACTCCTCAGATGTAGAAGATAGAAGCAACACTGCCACAGCACAGGAATACCTTGCTAATATTGATATCCAAAGTAATATAGAGTACGTCCATAACTGTTTCCCCAAAATACCTGCTATTATAACACAGAAGCTCGGAATAATAACTTGGAACAATGACTTCTTTTGATAGATGCAATTTCAGTAACGTTGTATTCAGGGACCCCCATTATTGTTAAAACTGCCTTTGAAAAACCCAGTAAGGTATCAATAGAAAACATGGTTACGAAACCCTATAAAATTTCTAAAAAGCTTTATTGCACAGAAAGGTATATCGAAGAGAAATTCACTCAAGAAGGACTGTGGTGCTTTCCACATGTTCCAGAACCGTCATGTGACGTTGAGAGATCCTTTTCTCTCTATAAAAAATTCTTCACTGAAAAACAGGGAACTCTCAAAATAACCACATTCATGTACTGTAACAAGCTTACGTAAGGTAAGCATTCATACCAAACAATATACGAGGGCTGTTCAATAAAGAACGACCACAATTTTTTTTTTTTTTTTTTTTTTTTTGACAACCCACCTTTACTCATCCTCTTAATTTTGTTATTCCTTCTCAAAATAGTCTCCCCTGAATGCGATGCACTTGTCCCAGCGTTTCTTCCACTCTTCAAAGACATGCTGGAAACCATTTTTGGAGATATCCTTCAAAATCGCCTCCGCAGCCTTCTACACTGCTTCTGATGATGGATAATGCCTCCCACGAAGGCGTTTCTTCAAGTTAGGGAATAGAGAAAAGTCACATGGGGCTAAATCCGGACTATAAGGAGGGTGAGGGATGCATTTCAAGTTGATTTTTGTAGGACATTCAGCCACAACATTGGCAATATGCGGCCACGCATCAATCCAGATGCAGCATCCAGGCCTGCTTCATGAAAATGTGGTCTTTTGTGCCTGACATGGACTTGCAAAGTTTTTAGGATATCCCTGTAGTATTGTCCAGTTACTGATGTGTGTGCAAGTACAACATGCTGATAAACCATTCCATGAATATCAAAGAATGAGATGACCATAACATTTGCAGCAGAACCAACCATTTTTAATTTTTGGGGGGTTGGTGATGAAGGAGATTTCCACACTAAGCTTTTCTGTTTACTCTCAGGATCAAAATGATGTAGCCAAGTTTCATCAGCGGTGATTAAGTTTTTAAGAAACTCCGGATCTTCCTCTAACATCAACATTAACTGTAACATCAACATTAACTGCATGTTACCTCCATTGCAGCAGTAGGCGATACTGAGTATGTCAGAACTTGCCTTGTTCTCACAGGCGGTAACCAGGAGTACCAACAATGAAACTACTACGGCGTGTTTGTTTCACATTAACATAACAGAATATAATAAGATTGAATTTGAGTGCTAAAAATTATGACCGTAAAAAATTATGATCATTCTTTATTGAACAGCCCTCGTATTTATGATTAAATTTTTAATATTTATTTGCTTATTTTGGTGCTTATTTGTCTCATTTTTCGTGCCTGCATCCTTGATTATTTCACCATTTGATTGTGATTACAAATCCGAGCCATAAAGTTAACTATTTCCGCCTGCAGCTGTCGCCAAAATAGAAAGTGAGGAGCCCTTTGACAGCGGTTATTACGTAATGTCAACCTGATCAACTCTTTCATACATGATACTGTTTTAAGACGAATCGCGCTTTCACAACAGTGGAACTTTGAATCGTCGCTTGCACTACTAGTTTTTTTTTTTCTTTTTTTTACTTGTTCCATTTTCCATTTATATCCTTTAACTACAATGGTCATATCGGCGGCCGTGCTCCTTTGGAACATATCGAAGGTGTTAACTCGTATTCGTTAGGTTTTCTTTTTTAATCATTACATCTCGCACACATTCACACTCTCATTCATACTTCCAGACTCTGGGGAACATGGGGAATTATTTTGGTCGGAGAAAAATCCCCATTCCCACCACCGAGAATCGAACCCGGGACACCTAGCACAGCAGGCAGGTGCTCTACCGACGGAGCTACGGGGCCAGCCCACAAACAATACAAAACAATACAACTAGTTTGTATGTAACCCTCATTGGTTAAGAAGACCGCGTTCCATGAACCGGTGGAAAATAAATGTATAGTGTGATATTTGTGTGACTACCACTTCACATTTTTTCGAATGTCATCTTTCGATAGCATACTTTTTCACTTACTTCAAAACGAACAATGAAGCAAATTAGTGGTTAGTGCAGGATAGAGCAGGGTAGAACACTTTTATCCTCAGGGTTTGCGTGGATATGTATGAGAGTAAGGATGGTTTTAATAACACTGGAATGCAAGTTTCAAACTGGTTTAATGACTGCTTCTTTTTATCATCACATCAAACTCAAAGTTGCCGACCAAGGGTTGTCAATATATTACTTTTTAGAGTTACCATATGTATAATACTTATTACTCAATAACACTTAATTCGTTATTCACGTATAGCCTGACAGATCTTCTTTGTGGTTCTGGTCTGCCTTCGCCAAAGACAGAAGCACATGACCTCTTAATAGGCTGCCAGCCACGGTCTGTCTCTCCCACACAGCTGCGTGTGTGACTTTCCCCTCTTGAAGCACTTTATTCACACCAAAGCTCCCTCTGGGGCTATTTTGTCCATTGTGGTTATTAGTCTCGGCTAAGGCATTATTAAGGGTCCGAAGAATAACTTTTCAAACGGAGTCAAATGTTACACATTTAGAACGCTGCTAAGAAACTTCTTCCTTACGTTTACTTTTGTTAAAGCTATTCAACCCAATACCTGCAGGTGTTGTAACAAAGATACACAATGCCTTTAAAATCCATTACGATTCCTCACTCATTGCTTCCCTTAATTTCGGCATCAACACTCTGCGTTTTTGAGTTACAGTGGAGAATAAGTACGTGATTTCAGCTTAACCTATGGGACTTGACCACACTGTTTCGTGATCATGCAAATATATATTCATGGAACACATTTAAGAAAATGGATAGGAAGGAGTTTATCTGTTTCTTTACCCACTGGATCACATGACCTTATTCCACCTGATAACTTTCTATGGAGCCTATTAAATGATGCGGTATACAGATAGGAACCTCCGGCAATTAATCAAGTCTGCAAATCCGTTGCACCACAGATGTGGCATGAGATTGTCATTACAGCATCACCTGCAGATGTGTACCAATGAGGGATATCATTTCAAACAGCTGTTTCACTAGATGAAGTTTCATAAAAACAAACCCCATATTATTGTGTGTAGAAAAAGCTTTATTCAAAGGGTATTGAGAAGAAGAGCTTTTAATTCTAAGTGAATTGAACATACAATTACTTCCAATTGGAACTGTAAATGATTAGGCACATGAATGTTAACCCAGTCAAATTGCTACATTTTCCTATATGTTTTAAACTCTATACTCTAGTTTAAGTTCAAATCTTGATATACTTGCACGTTAAAATGATCCCGAATGGAAGTAAGTCAACTTCTTTTCATTCCCTTTTTTTCTATTTGCTGCAGTTAAAATGTCAAAATTGGAAATATTCAACAAAAATAACATTATAAATCGCAGAAAGGAAAGAAAGAAAAAACTGAAATTGTTGTTTCACAGTTACTTTTTATGAATGATTTGTATGGAGAATTTAAGCAAGATAGAAAAATTCCACAAGCTTGAGAAGATTCCAATATCTTGGAAGTGCTGACGTTACTGCAAGGATCGCTAATTGCAATGCTATGTGGATTAAACTGTTTAGTCTTGGATACATAACAGATAGCTTGGAATACTAATGTCTGGTTAGAGTCTTGCAATATAGCTCAGCTTTGGGGCAGAATGAAGTGGCAGGTGTCTACGCGCTTAGGAAATGATCCTCCAATAACGAACTGGCTATCATGATCCGAGCAGTGTTCCGAGCAATGTTGCTGGGAACGCGCGAATTCTCTGAGCAGAGTTAGTACAGTCTAACGTAAATGTCGTAGTTTATATTAGTAGCACAATCATATACCATTGTTACAAAAATTTAGTTTATTAATATTTGGAATCATTTTAGCAGCACAGGAGTCTATGACAAATTTAAGCGCACAATAAGTAATACTACTGATTTCCCTACGCTCTGTTAATTTTGAATAGGATATTTGATTTTTTTAGGTTAGATTACGTAACATCAAAAACAAAGGAAAAGGTGAACCGTTTTGCACAAAAATTAAATTAGCTTTATATATGGGCGCTCCTTAACCGCTAAATTGGGAGAAAACAGTTGCTTAATTTTGCACAGAGGGTTCTTTATCAGACTTGAGCTTATTTTACGAGCCGTAAATATACACCCTGGTACCACAGACTTTATCTTCCTTTCGAAGAAAGCCATAGTAAAAATTTTACCCAAACGATCTCATGAGCCTCCGGCGGGTTTCAACTCACGACCTCAAATGCCAGAGGCTAGCATATTACTCCTAGGTCACCATTCTACGTAATAATGGCATACTTCCAGGAGAAATAGATGAAGTAAAAGCAACACAGCAGGCTATAAGCCACATACGCCACAAAACCTAGAAGCCAACCTGAAACACGGAGCGGAAACGGAATAAATGGGAAATGTTGCAAAAGAATTTCCTGGTAGATGAGAAGCCACTTCAGAAATCACCTACCAAATAATAAATACACGAAAAACACAAGGGTGAGGAATCGAGCATGCAAGCTTCTGAATGTGAGCCTCCGATATTACCTCTGTCTCGGTTTGCCTGTTTTTAGATAATATTATTATATACTACTTTTATAGAAGAGTTTTCCAATCATGACTTCTTGTACGCTTTTAAGCTCAAATAACAGATCATTAGAAATGTATCCCCTTAATTTTGGGTAGCGAAGCATTTTGGGAATAGATATATAAATTTAGCTCTTGGGTATGCTTATCTACGTGAGCTTAAGATATCTGATGCTCTAAAGCCATCAAATTGAAATCTAAACGACAGACAATGTGTATAAACAAACCGATGCTTTTAACTTTGGAGCAAAAAGAATTACGAATTACCACACAGGGTATTTCTGCAATAAGTTTTTCATAAGCATATGTCAAAGACTACGCCAAAATATTTTGCGACAGCAAACTGTAGTATTGTCTCTTATATACTGTAAGCAACAGTAACATTAGCCATTTAGTGCTTATTCTATTGTAGGATATAGCCTACATGTTGGTCTTTTAAATGAAAACATGTTTTCATTTCACATTAAATAACATTTCATTGCATTTAAAAGCAATGGATTTGCTGAAAAAGTTTCAAATTATCTTTAACCTTTAAACTCACTTATGCTATTGTCGATTTTGAAGCGGTTCATCATCCGATGGACATGGAAATAAATCACTAGAGGTATGTTTTTATAATTTTCACTGTCCGTTAAAAATAATAATGTAAGTTTTGTGTAAATCGTCTTAAAATTGTAAGATTCCAGAGCTTTTAATTGGGTTTTCCCAATTCTTATGAGGATTTCTGGGTTATAAGTTCCAGTATTTTCACTTTCCTAACCCCCTGTTGTTTCGTCCCTTCCATAGTATTGATCTCTCAAAGACATAAGTCAGAATCTAGAGCTGTTTGCTTGTGAATGTCTGTGACAGTTGTGAAGATCTCGACTGGCCTTTCCTGGACCAAATTATCTCTTTGTGAGAGGCTCCTGTATTCCTACGGCAAATTGGATGCGACGGAAGTGAAAAGGAATGCCCTTGATTGTTTTAGAAATATTAACAAATTTTGGTAGGTAGCTTGATAAATGCCCTCCTTCCTTGATTTTATTCTCCTGAGGCTACTATTCTCACCATCCACAATGTTATGCATCTATAAAATCTGGAAATTTAGAGTCAGACTGAAAAATTCAATGTCATAGACGGGATTTGAGCCGCGGATTTTCCGGACCACGGATTTGAACTAGGGAAAAACCGTTCTTCATATCCCAGCAATGGCACTGAATTTTTCAGTCTGATTTTATATTTTCATGCTTCGTCCTACACACGGCTAGTGTGAAAGAACGATTAACCTATCAAAAGTTTAGGGAGCGATAAATGTATCCTCCGTAAAAGTTCTTCTAAGCTCTCAGCATAAATTTTACTATGTACTGAAATTTGATATGAACAAGGGCTGTGTGTTGACTATATCAATGAGGCGGTCTTTAAAATTTTGGATAATTATTTTGTTTTCCTAGGACTACCAAGATTGAAGGTAAATTAAATTAATTCTAGTTTCACGGTAATAAATAGCTCGCATAAGCAGTTATCAATAGCGCGGCTAGTGTTCACAAAGAGCCTGCAAATAAAGATAGCTAAGATAAAGGACTTGCTGGCACAGATAGGATTTCACGTTTGGAAGGTTCTAGTTATACCGTATTTGACAGAGAAAATTTGGTTTCTTATTTGTACCCGAAACCTCTCGAATTTATGAATGAGATATATAAGCGATTATGACACGCTAGCGTTGTTGTAAAACGAGAATGTGTCGTAGTTGTGAACAGAGTTGTGTAACAAGAGTGTTGTTGTAACGAGAGCTGATCGGAACGTTGTTTGTTATTGTCATCGACCTTGGTAGATTGTTGTGTGTATGTGACGTAATGTTGTTAGGTGAGAATTGATCGGTGTATTTCTACGGAAATAAAGATCATTTAGAATTTCTGAAATTCTAAGAACCCACAAAGTCACAATATACAAGTGTGCAAAGAGTTATTTGTTCTCATTATGTACTGAAATTGAATTTTCCACATCTTTACTTTCCAATCTGTTTCGTCCATTATGCCAATCCTATTCATTCTCCAATTGAGGGCAATTAGGATTAGCTTCCGTAGGACTAAGAATGAAAACGGAAGTATACAGAAAATTCTGCATCGAAAACCTTAGCATTTAAGATAATCTACAACGTCTAGGGTTCAATATAAGGTAAAACTTTCCTATTTCCAATACAAATAAAGCTTTGGTGAAATATTTTCAACATGTTGATCCGAGTCACCCGCGCGTATTCTACACCAGTACGCGGTGAAACGATGCTCAGGTCACTGCTTGAGGGCGAACTACGCCTACTCCAACCTGTGGCTCCCTGTAAAGCGAACGCATGGTACTTTCAAATCCACATAAGGCCTTCAGTCACAGATTTCATCCTAACCTTGTACTAACAACATCGAAAGTCTGAGTTAATTTAAACTGCAATTCGCCGGAGCTCGAATAAAGGTAATTAAAGTCTCAAACATGTTAAAGCGTTGTATTTTATACAAATGCGTAATAATCCAATCACTTTACTTATTTCTACACTACAGCATAGCTGGTCTAACATCAGTTTGCTACTTCACGCCACTGATATCTCACCATAACGGAGATGTTTTTATAGCCTTCATGAATATATTTATGCATTTTTACAAGTCACCAAGGTGCCATCGAATGAAAGAAGTGAGAAGCGTAAAGATATCTGCCCTCCGTTGTCAGTGCAAGTATTTTGATTTGTGAAGACATAACTCAAGTGAAAGCCTGAAAGTAAGGTGTGGGATTCTCGATAAGATTTCCACTTGGTTATAGACAGCGAGGCTAGTGCGAAGTTTTTGCTATATTTTAAGCTCAGCGGAGGCTCGGCATTAACTGTACCTGCTCTATTTTAATGTTTGTGTCTCTAATTTTGTGTTGAAAGGCACTCTTATTGTTGGTAGTATTTAAACTTCAAACGTCGTGAATACAGCTTGGCGTTTGCCTATTTCCCTGCATTGTTCCTTCGTTTAGAATCGTAGTTTTATTAATGTATGTAAATGATAGATAGAGTCAGCATGAAAAATTCAATGCCATGGCTGGGATTTGAACCACGGATCTCCTGGTTTCCATCCAGCCGCTCTAACCCATTGAGCTACCATGGCCAACTAGCCGTCATGACATTAAATTCTCCATTTGACTCTAACCTAGTGGTATACCGGGGAAATATACGAGTCAAATGAAGAATTTAATGTCATGACGGCAAGTTGGCCATGGTAGCTCAATGGGTTAGAGCGACTGGACGAAAACCAGGAGATCCGTGTTTCAAATCCCGGCCATGGCACTGAAATTTTCATGTTGACTCTATCTATCAAATACCTTAGCCTATATAGGGCTAGTGTGAAGCAATGATTAGTTTCCATCAATTATCTAAAATAATAAGAGTTAAATGATGAAGCCTTGGACTCCAGTACTTACGATAGTAAGTCGCCACAAAGAGTGTATCTGGTATACCAGAGCCCCTAGTGGTCTACCGGGGAAATATACGAATCAAATGGAGTTGGCCATGGTAGCTCAATGGGTTAGAGCGACTGGACGGAAACCAGGAGATCCGTGGTTCAAATCCCGGCCATGGCATTGCATTTTTCATGTCGATTCTATCTATCAAATACCTTAGCCTATATACGGCTAGTGTGAAGAAATTATTAATTTCCATCAATTATCTAAAATAATAAGAGTTAAATGATGAAGCCTGGGACTCCAGTACTTACAATAGTAAGTCGCCACAAACGGTGTATTTCAGACGCGAGAGCCCCTAGTGGTTTACCAGGGAAACATACGAGTCAAATGGAGAAGTTAATGTCACTACGGCAAGTTGGCCATGGTAGCTCAATGGTTTAGAGGGACTGGACGGAAACCAGGAGATCCGTGTTTCAAATCCGGGCCATGGCATTGAATTGTTCATGCGGCTCTATCAAATACGCTAGCCTATATACGACTAGTGTGAAGGAATGTTTAAATTCCATCAATTAACTAATGTATGTAAATATATTTCATTCTTGCTGGAGTTAAGTATAATGATTTTAAAATGTCTTCAATTGCCTATTGGCATACTGCACGTCTTTTCGTAGTTAATGACCTATCGGTGTTGCTTTCCTTTTTCGCTTAATGAGAGGCCGGGCCATGGTTAAGTGTTTACACAGCTTAGCTCTCACCAGCAAGTGAGATTTGTGGTGGCTTTGATGGCGATGAGTGGGTTTTTCTCCGGGATCTCCGGTTTCCCCCGCCATATCATTCCACGGGTGCTCCATCTTCTTTTCGTGTATCAACTGTGCCGCAAGTAGTAAAAGTGGACGTTAAGCTCTACACATTCACTACTACTTAAAGTTTAATTCTCCCTTATGTTGCACTCTGAACCAATGATCCACTGTTGGCACAAGGTTTGTGTTATATCGGAAGTCTTTCGTAACATCAGCAGTGATATTTTTGTTTAATAATTAAACTGCGTCTACTAAATCAAATAAAGTGTGCACTACATGGTCTACTACAAAACTCCACCTTTTACAACTGGTGACTTGAACACACTAGTATTTACTCATCACTGCGTTCATTTAAACCATGCTATGAGTTATACTTCCCAAGTGGATGAAAGCAGTAATGGTAAAAAATATGATTTATTAAATTCGAATACTACAGCAGCCTGTAGAACAACAATGCACAACAGACACAATTATAGTATTACAAACCAGGATAGGAGTGTAAAACATATCCAAGAAAGAAGTTATATATTTGCTCCCTCATAATGGCGTTTTCCATAAAAATACATTGAAAATTGACAGGGAAGTGTGGATGTGAGAGTTATTGTGCATGTGAAAGCAACCGCGAACAGCCTAGAACAACTTAACCTAAAATGTTCTAGAAGTAAAACCACAATGATTTGTTTGAATCAAGGTGCATATTAATTAAAGAGGTGTATGGAAATGAGCCAAAACCAGAAGCATTTGTAGATCTCTTTGGGCTTGGGTGCAAAGTATTCACTGTTAAAATACAGAACATTAATCTAAACAGACATTGGAAAAATTTAGATAATTCAGTAATATGTTAAAAATGCATACGAACATTAGTCAAGAAAACAAATAAAATATCTTAAAACAAAAACTACATAAACGTTCTATGAAAGGGTATAGCCACAATGAAATATTAAGTGCGTCCTACACACGGCTAGTGTGAAAGAACAATTAATTTCCATTAATTGTACCTAATAGTGGCACGAACTATAAAGCCCGGGGCTTAAAGTACTTACAACATAGTAAGTCAACATTAAGGTAGCTGTCTCATGTGTTTATGAGAACTCCTATTGGTTTACCGGGAGAAACACGAGTCAGTTGGAGAATTTAATGCCATTTTGGCACTTTGGCCATAGTAGCTCAAATGGTTAGAGCGGCTGCACGGAAACCAGATGATCCGTGGTTCAAATCCCGGCTATGGCATTGAATTTTTCATTGTTGCTCTATCCTTTCATAGTACTTCCTACACACGGCTGGTGTGAAAGAACAATTACTTTACATAAAGGTTGTTATAAAAAACATTTTTCCTTTAATGTGGCATTAGACGTTCTAAATGAAATTAATTCTATGAAAAGAAGTTTACTAGTTATTATTTAAACTTTTTTTTTCTGATATACGCCTGGACTCAAAATAGTGGCTTAAGGAGGTTAAAAGGCATATTACTAGCAGGGATAATAACAAGTTATCTAAACATTGCTCATATTTTCACCGCTTTTTGTTTAGTCAAGTTTTACGATGGCTGTTCAATAAAGAATGATCATATTTTTTTACGGCCACAATTTTTCGCACTAAAATTTAAACTTATTATATTATGTTAGCTTAATGTGAAACAAACATGCCGTAGTAGTTTCATTATTGGTAATCCTGGTTCCCGCCTGTGAGAACCAGGCAAGTTCAGGTATGTTCAGTATCGCCTACCGCTGCAATGGTGGTAACATGCGAGGAACAATATGCAGCTTTGAAATTTTGCTTTCGTGTCAACAAATCCTTAGTTGAGGCCTGTAAAATGTTACAAGAAGTCCATGGAGAGTCTGCTCTTCCCCACAGCATAGCTCGAAGGTGGCTAAAAATGTTTAAACAGGAGAGACAATCAATTTTAAAGGAAGGTGAACCCGGTGTTCCAGTTACTGCTCTTTCGGAAGAAAACATTAACACTGCTGCTGCCATTTTAAGAGAGGAACGACGAATTACCTTAAGATCACTTTCTGAAATACTGAAAATTTCATTGGGTACCACCCACACGCTTGTGACAGAAACATTACTCATGAGACTTGTTTGTGCGCGATGGGTTCCAAGACTATTGATTCCCGAACAATAGGACATTCGCATGCAGATCTGTATGCAGTTAAAGTTGATGATAGAGGATGATCCGGAGTTGCTTTTAAACGTAATCACTGCTGTGAAACTTGGCTACATCTTTTTGATCCTGAGAGCAACCAGCAAAGCTCAGTGTGGAAATCTCCTTCATCAGCGACCCCAAAAGAGCAAAAGTGGTTGCTTCTGCTGGGAAATTTATGTTCATCTCATTCTTTGATATTCATGGAATGGTTTATCAGCATGCTGTACCTGCACACACATCACTATATGGACAATACTACAGGGATGTCCTGAAACCATTGCAAGTCCATATCAGGCGCAAAAGACTACATTTCCAATAAGCAGACTGGATGCGGCACCACGATAATGTGCTGTCGTATATTACCTATGTTGTTGCTGAATATCTTGCAAAAATCAACGTGAAGTGCATTCCTAACCCTCCCTATAGTCCGGATTTGGCCCCATGTGACCTTTTTCAATTGCCTAACTTGAAGAAACGTCTTTGTGGGAGGCATTATCCATCATCAGAAGCAGTTGTGAAGGCTGCGGAGGCTATTTTAAGGATCCCTTAAAAATGGTTTTCAGCTTGTCTTTGAAGACTAGCAGAAACATTGGGACAAGATGGGAGATTATTTTGAGAAAAAACATCAAAATTATGAGGATGAGTAAATGTACGTTGTCAAAAAAGAATTGTGATAATTATTGAACAGCCCTCGTAATATGGATATTGACATTGCAGGAGGCAAAATTTAATTATATTGTACACTTTAACTCACTACCTTCAAATATGGAATTTTTACAGAACGCTTTAGATCAGCCTATTGCAAAACTGGCCGTTTGAATCAAAATACTCGCTGGTACACTACTTGGAGCTCAGATTGGGGGGGACAGCGTAATGACCAATGCTTTATTGTGCGAAGATCACAGTACAAGTCCTTGTACGTTCTGCCTTCTTGTGGCTGTGTTTTGTTTCTTATAAGATATGTCACTATGTCAACCCCAGGAAGCCCGTTAAGTATTTCTTTGAAAAAACATATTCTGATTTTTAGGTCAGAAGGTGCTTAATTTGAAGACAAAATGTAACACAAAGGGTCGTTAAACATTTCACAGTGCAGTTGTGACCACAGGTTTTCTCAGTGCCGAACGGTATTCATGCTACAGCAAACTACTGCGAGGCGTCAGTACTCCACTGCTCGCGCACACACACACACACACACACACACACACACACACACACACACACACACACACACACACACACACACACACAGAGAGAGAGAGAGAGAGAGATAAACATTTTAGATTTGAACCATAGTAACTCAGACTTGTTGTATGAGCCAGGCGTGAATATTAAAAGAACCTTTGAAGATGTTTATTTGCATCATCCACATCATTTTATGACTGTTAATTGCCGACTATTCATGTAACTTGGTAATTAACTTAATTACAGTAAAGGCTAAATAATAGCTTAATTTCCCCCACATGTAAACACTCACATTACGACAGCAAAAGTGTTCATAGAATAAACGCCCGTATATTCTCACCAATACGATAGCTTTATAGTTGAACTTGATTTGTGGAGTGGCGTACAAGTTCCCGCAGTTTCTTGTTGGTGTAGTAACGACACCAAACATTTGTGAATAGATCTTGTAATATATAACGCTATTAGGCGTTAGTGGTAGTGTTTTCTTGAGCGTAAGAGTTATGTAGTTATAGTTAATTTCGCTTTATATTGTGCAAATTAAATTTTAAATTACTACCACTTCTACTACTACTACTACTACTACTACTACTACTACTACTACTACTACTACTACTACTACTACTACTACTACTACTACTACTACTACTACTACTGCTGCTGCTGCTGCTGCAACTATTACTACACTATTTTGATTTAGCGCGGTGACAATTAATGATTGACACTTTAAGTCTAAACTACTGACAATCTTGCTGAAATGGTAAGCGGAGAAACAGCCGATGGCGACAATTCAAAGTATAAGGAAAGGGGCTGATGCTATGGTCGAATGAGAATCTATTTTAATGCCATGTTAGCTAAAGTTATTGTAACCACACCAATCGTTAAAATGGATGATCACTTGATTTAATAGTGGTTCCAGCTTAACCAATAGTACTAGGAGAAGACGGACATATGCGTTGGTTACATCTACCAATTGTTACAAATGCTTATGGGTGTACACAAGTTCCACGTTGGAACGCCAATTTGATGCAAATAATTTAATGGCGAGCAATGAGGTTTCTCTCAGGGTATGCGTGGATGGGTGTGAGAAGGAGATTTTCACAACACTGGAATGCCCGTCTCCAAATTATTTATTCACTGCTTCTTCTTTTCAAACGTCGAAATGGAAGTTGCCGACCGAGGGTTACCAATCTTGGTTTAGAGTTACTGAATGCCATTTTTTTATTACTCGATAAATTTTGATGACCCGACAAATATTCAAGACAGAACAAGTTGACCGCTCTAATAGGCTTCACGTCTCAGACTCCTCTCTCAGCGGCTGCACGCCGAAAACACTTCTGATCGGCCTCACGCCGAAGAATGTTTATAATGGCTTCCTAGCCGCGAACTAGCCAAATGGGCTTCACGCCGAAGAGTGCCGTCTAACCACAGCTGCGCGTGTATATATCTCTAACTTTCACTCTCAAAACTCTTTTTCAAACAAAGTCCCTTTGTGGCTGTTTTTGTCGCCATTGTAAACGATCCAAAGAATTCCCTATTCATACACGTCAAGTGACAATTCCTTTAGAAATCTTCTAAGTACACTGTTTCTTAAACGGCTTTGTTATACACTTTCCCCAACTCAACTGGCCTTGCCCCTTGTCATAACAAAGAACCAACGTTCCTTTGACATCTATCATGATTCTTTGCTTCTGGCAAACCATAATTTCGGTATCACAATCCAAGAAACTATATGCAATCCAAGACCAAATATAGTTCATTCTGTTCAAGGTCTAAGTAGCAGTGTACAGATTTGTGTTACATCCTTGAAAGTGCTAGAAACTTGTCTGATAATGACTTCATAGGTGCAATTATTACAGAAAGAAATTCAGAAAAAGTTGCAGAAAGAAACAATTAAAGTTTATAGTAGGTGCTCCTCACAAATGTATCACAATGGATTTAGTACTTTTTTGAGTTTTTCTATTGGTTGAAGCTTTGAAAAAAACTGTTATTGAACTTCAAGGATATAATTCAAATATGTGTGTAAAGACAGATATAGTTTATATTTTAGTGCTGAGAAATTTAATTTTCTTTTAAAGCAGCTTGCAACTTGACAAGGGAGCTGGAGGAGAAAAGGAAGACATTTGCTCGTTCTGGAAGAGATTTGTGGAAAATCACAGAAGCTGTTGCACAACCCGGTTCCTCATTACAATTTTATTGATGAATAGCTTTGGCATTTACAGACAGAGGTCTGTTCACAATAAATAGCTAATAAGCCCTCTAAACATTGCTTAAACTTTGGGATTTCTTATGAGATATCCACAAACTTTGTGACTGATATATCTCCGTATTCCGACGCAGCTATTAGGTTCAAACTTCGGGAAGTCAGTGCTGGGCTGTCGGAGAGATAAGTGGCGCAAGCATTGGAAGTGTTATAGATAACCAACATCTTCTGAAAGTTTCCATTCTCACCGCTTCTAGTACGTCCTGGAACTCTAACAATTTGGTATATGAACGAGCATTTTCGCGAGTGAGTTAGTAAAGGTAATTCAGGTATAGCAATGGGTACTATACGCTATGCGAGTTGAGACGGCTGTTGTAACATGTAGAGAGTGAAACTACAACAAAAAAATTGGAGAATCTTACTTTCGTCTCTTCACCGCCTACATAGACACCTCGAGCCTGTTTCATCATGCCATATATAGTGTACAAAGTGAAGTGATATTAAAAGTTGAATTGGATTAAATCAGTGAAGTGACATGAAAATTGGACAAAGTCATAGTACATATCTATAGGAAGGCATAAAAGCTTATTTGAATAAATAATGCGTAAAAAACTGACCACGGATATCCCGAAAAATGCAAGTACAGACAACCGGAAATTGGCAGATGCTCTGACAAAACATGCATTCAACTTAATACTCGTTGTCATATCACAACCCAACAAGAAATAAACGCATCCGAAAATACACTAACTAAAATTCAGCAGGTCTAGTATCCCTAGATGCTTATGTTTTACAGGTCTAAGCCAGACAAGAACATACCGCTAAATTTAACAACACACTCAACCTGACATCACCGAGTGCATAAACCTCAGTTGTGGAAGTAAAGTGTCGTCGCTACTCTTAACCAGATGTGCCACAAGTATTACACCAATAGAAAGGCCGATATTTTAATTTATTGAATCATAAAGCTCTGCAACGTAAGCTTTTTGTCTACCACCACTGGAGAGATAAACAATAAACTAACCATTATAGTACACCACGTCATTGCTCTGCCTGTACAAATAATAACTCCAATGCTTCAGCATCGAATAACATAGGAAAACCTTAAAAACGTTGTAGCAATCAACTACGGCATCAAGAAGAAGAAAATTACTGCAGAAGTTCCTCAAAAAGCAAAAAGAAATTTTCCCCCTTCCCGAGCAAAAGGACTTTGACAATATAAATTGAAAAGCACTAGACCTTTCTGTTCCGAATACAGAGTCCTAACATGCAGACTATGAAATGGTTGATCAATGTTGTTCTTCAAATAATAAGGTTTAATCACACTTAACAGCAGAACTGACTTTCTGTAAATCCAATTTCTTTGTAACGTTATATTTCTCATTTTGTCATCTGCAATTCTATTAAAAGTTTCCAATGGCTCCAAGTGACCTTAGATTTGAATAGTGCAGATTTTAAAATATCCCACTATTTGTACTATCGGGAATCAAACAAGTAATCCTGATAAATCACAGGTAATCAACATGATGCTTGGTATGAGGGTGAGAGAAATGGATGATAGTATGAGGGCAAGATGAATGATAAGACAGTTTATGATAGAGTAATTGTTAGAATGATTGTGGGGGAAACCGGAGATTCCGAAGAAAACCCGCCCCTGCGCCACAAATTTCACTTTGTGGTCGCCTGGAATTGAACTGGGGCCGCCGTCTAACACCTCGACCATAGCACAGCCTTTTTGTTACTCATGGCACTTAATTAAAATAAAATTTTTACAACATTTTGGTCATTTTCGAAAAACAATGTCTAAGTCTCTGTGAAAGTTTTATACAACACGTTAATACATGTATAAAAAGTCACTTCCCAAAGACTTAGACATCCGTTTAAGAATGCTGATTGATTATACTTATTTTGACTGCAATTTACATCCGTATACTACTGGGACCCAAAAGAAACCGGATTGTAGTCATAAAAACTTTATTGATGAAACGTTTTACAAAATTACTTCTGCCATCTTAAAAATACTCTCCATTACATGCGATGCACTATTCAAGTCTCTTTTCCCACTGTTGGAAGCATGTTTGGAACTCTTCAAGTGTGATATAGTCCAGTGCCCTTTGCGAAGCTGTTTTTACCGCCTCCACATCGTTATAACGCTCCCCTTTTAGCATTTTTTTTTCATTCGTGGAAATAGGAAAAAGTCGCTCGGGGCTAGGTCCGGCGAATACGGAGCGTGGGCAACGACAGACCACCTCTGAGATGCCACATAGTGGGTCGCTCGTAAGTCCGTGTGTGCTGGAGCGTTGTCGTGATGCAGAAACCAGTCACCTGATCCCCAAAGTTCCGGCGTTTCCTCCTCACATCCTCTTGCATACGCCTTAAAATATCCAAGTAAAAGTGCTGGTTAACAGTCTGGCCAGGAGGTACGAATTTCCGATGCACAATTCCACGACCATCAAAAAAGACAATGATCATCGTCTTCACATTTGACCTCACTTGCCTTGCTCTTTTAGTCTGGGAGATTTGGGAGACCTCCACAAGTTTGGTTCCTGGGTCATACCTGTAACACCAAATCTCATCCCTTGTAATGACTTTATTCAAGAAGTTTGGATCACGTGGAATCTCTATTTTCAAGTCCTGACACACTGTGTGAGAACGTGCGGAAGAAATTTAGCAGAAACACGTCTCATGTGCAAATGCTCCCTCCAAATCCGCTGGAACGAGCTCCAGCTGATTCCTGTCGCTGCTGAAATTTGGTCGATCGTTTGGCGACGTTCCTCATTGATCTTTCGGCGGAACTTTTCAATGTTCTCCTCATTTCGCGATGTTGAAGGGCGTCCAGAATGAGCTTGGTCTTCAACACACAGCTCACCACGTTTATTGCGCGCAAACCACTCGAAAACCTGTGTGCGGCTCATATCGTCCTCCTGGAGAGCTTCCGGAAGCATTAAGCGTGTCTGCGTTGCAATTTTTTTAAGCAGGAAACAAAATTGCACACACGCTCTTTGTTCTTTTAAAGTTGCCATTACGAATTCGCAGAGGTAATCCGCCAACAGTCAATGAAACACAATACCACACTTGCACGTTCAGCTCTACGCTGACGCCGTCTACACAGCTGTTTCATGAAGGTCTCTACTAACACCATCTAGCGTGAGAACCCTGCACTACGTCTACGAGTGGCAGCGACCTCCTAGTCCGGTTTCTTTTGGGTCCCTCCTCGTATATTTTGCTATAAGCTTCATACTGTTGTGGTATTGGGACATAACTATTGTATTCATTAAATTCATTATTTATTTATGTCAAAATATTTTCAAAAATTGATACAGGTTGATATATCACATAACCGAGAGTCGGAATGGGCATTTTTTCTGAACTACTAGAATAATATGCTCCGTTATTACATTGAGTATTAACATCGCCATAATTAACACCACCTAACATTCTGGAGAAGTTATTTAGAAAGAAAGAGTTAGAACCTTTATTTCATGAATACTTTCTAACAATTTCATTCTAAAATAATTTTAAACCACTTAACAAAGTGTCTTACTATAAATAAGCTTCCCATAACATTTATATTTTTTCTATTTTAAAACAATCAATCTTATTATATAGAAAGCTCTGAGTATCCAAGTAGACTCTGCATTTATAATTTATTTTGTTGCTCTTTAATACGTACAGTGTTAAACTTTTTGGTTACAATTTCGCGTTCTTTTCATACTGAGCACTGTTTTTCCGTGGTGTTGTGTATTTATAATGAAAGTTTATTAGAGGTCACCTATGCAATACAAGATAGCGTATTAATGAGGCACGTAGTTTAGTGTAGAATAGAAGAGACAAATCCTTGATATCCTACCTCTTTATTCTGTGTACATATGCATCATCAGGTTTAGCTCAAACTACAACTACTGAATCCGCTATTAACCAAATTTCTATGTTTTTGGATACCCACCTATTCAGATTTTTATTAGCATTGGACACGTATGTTTGATTTTCAGAGCAAAGTCGTATTTTTCATTCAAATAACTCAGCAGTCTGATCATTTGTCTGTATCCAAACTCTCCATCCAATGTGTTTAAATGCTGGAGTTCACAATTCACCGAGGGACGTTAATATTGAATCTGATTTTAACGGCTACGCAATGATTTTCCAAAATGTAGAATACCCTTTAAATTATGCAATAGCTTTCTCTGAAAGCAGGTTAATAAATATGGGCGTCCTTTTTCCGGCGTTCATGTGCAGGCAGTCGAATCGGCGAGTGGAACTACTAAAACAAATGAATGGCGAAATGGTAAACGACTACAGGAAAATACGTTAGTTGAGCCAAAGCAGACCATAATGGTTAATAGATACCGACAGCATCCGTGTACACAGTGTATGTTTATGCATGTAATTAAAGTAAAAATGAGAAAGCTTTAATGAATAACTAAGGTCAATAATCAAACGTATGCATTTTGCTATGTGAGTAATACATACGAGAGAGACCCCGAAAGAATAGTTCTCACGCGCATGCTCCTTCGTCAACATAGAAATATGTGGTTTCTGTACATTGCATCCTGTGTGCCCATTATTCTGAACGCGTTTGTGCCAGTTCAATTCAATAACTTTTAAGTACTGTTTGAATTCTAAATTGTTATTGAAAAGGATCAAGAAACACTACCTAGTTAAGTTACCAAAAGGGTTATTAATAATCACTTCTTATCTGCCCAAACATTTTAGGAAAATCGCGCAATACAGAAGACCATTCTCCGAGAGGTATAAATCACATATATACTTCACTACAGATGAATTTTTTTGTCTTAATTCATAAGAAAGAAGGCAAACCGTCCGTGTAAATGGTACAAGTATTTAAACAAAGCTTTCTGAATGAGTAAAGTTCACCACTGCTTCTTATAGGGTATCGATGAGATTATGACGTATATGCATGGGTAAATTTATCAGAATATTTGTAAAACAAATGGACTTTCTTCTTAACACAACAGTCAACACACTGTGGCACTTACTGCGTTTTATATCCTGCATTTGAATTTAGCTATCTTCAACAATTAGTGAATAAAACATTTATAGGAAAAGCTGTTCAAATGAAAAGTGGGGAAATCCATGTGAGTATATCTTAAAGGAGAGACACCACATGGAACGCATGGTGTCGTATTTAACAGTAGTGACAATTTGCGAAGAAAAATGTTTGCCTAAAAGTAGAGTTAAATTTGACTTCTCTACTTAAAACTGTGTAGCAATTATGACTCTTAATGTACGGCAGTGCAGAGTTCACATTATAAAATGGTAATTTCAGTATTACCTTAAAAGGTCTAGATAACATATAAGTATTTTTACAATAGGATCTGTTATAACAAAATAAAGAGGAAACTCAAATTACTATGACAACACAAAAACCAAAATGGTAAAAACTTTCTGGACGAAACCGACATTCAGTTTCCCCTTATTCGAAGACGTCTCACCATACACTCTATATACATTAAATATGAGGTAGGCAAAGTAAACAGACTCCAATTGAATTCCATTCTGCTGCATCAGTTTCCTCTGCAAAAATTTAGGTGATCTGTACATTGTAGCATATCCCTAAAAGCTTATGATCAAGCAGCTGTCATACGTGCTGCGGCAAACCCGCATACCAGTGTTAAATTGATTGCGTTCTAATTGGAGCTATGAGTTCTCTTATACTCAGGTGAATGGTTGTAGGAAATGGATTTTGGTGGTTGTTGGCTACTCAGTCGTATTAATAACATTTTATTGTTGTTTTTTTTTAGAATTATTTGGTTTAATTCCTACTAAGTTGGCTTATCGATTTGGATCGGTGACCACCTGTTAGTAAAATTCTTACATAAATTCAATTTTACTTGAAACCCTGGATTATTTGTTTAAAGTTACTTCCACGCGGTTTCTATTTATTCTTTATACGGCGACTACTTTGCTCTAATATACTTTTAATGCTGCTTTCACTTACGCTGGTTGCGCTATTCTTAACTTCCCTACATTTCAGACTTATAAATCGACGCTTGTCTTATTAATGCATATGAAAACTTCTCCCTGTCGCAGTATCACCTTTTAAGTAAGTTTTTCTTACTTCAGGATTCAGTTCGAACCTTATTCTGATCCCCTCTCTAACTTTACCACATGACCAAACTAGCTCACCCTTCTCAAATGTTACATTATTGTTGGTTTCTCATTTATTTCGAATTTTCGGATTGGTTTACAAAACTTATCTAGCTCATTGACGTTCAGCCCACCCTGAGTTGGGGAACGCCTACCCTGAGTTGTTTGTAACGGTATACATCGAAGTTAGATATTATCGCACACATTTAATATACCTATTTATGCAGCTCTTCTTGCTGTAATAGCCAAGAAATAAAAATAATCCTTTATAAAACAGTTTATGTCTCCAAAAATATATACCAATAAGAGAAAAATTTCGCCTGATTCAAAGTATCAAGCAGCTAACTTCGTGTTGTTATAGCCTAACACAGACATCGCACAGACGCTGCGTGCTCTGTTCCCCCACATAGTACTCTTTTTTTTCCTTCGGTAAAATACCATATGCCCATCGAAGGGAAAAATAAGAAAAATAATGAAGTAAAATTAAGAGGATGGGAGGAGACTAGATCTGTAGATCACTTTCTTTAAGAAATTGTAGAAGAGCTTGGTATACAGGTTTATGGCATAACTTTAATATGGTGTTGACGCAAGCGGGAAAAGGAACAGACTGTTGAAGTAGGCGGCGGAGGAAGGAAGAACGGTGGGCTCGGTAGCGAGAGCAAATGAACAGCAGATGATTGAGGTCAGCGGTTTTGCCTGGGTCATCAGGACATACAGGGGAATCGATGAGACATAGTCGGTGTAGATGCACAGGGTAACATCTATGTCCAAGTCGCATTCTAATGATGGAGGTGAGATGTCGACGTGCGATCCTGAAGCTGGAGAACCAAGGCGTCGTGGATAGATGCGTCTGAACGGCAGCGTAGTGTTTGCCTTTGATGGACTGCGAACGAATCCAGGCATCATTCCAGCGGGAATAGGCGTCACGCTGAAGGACCAGGAAGAAATCCGTATAGGGCAGTTGGATGCCTTGAAAGGTGCCTTGGGTGATTCCCTCTTTTGCCAGGCGATCGGTGACCTCATTGTATCGAATTTCGACATTCCCTCTGATCCAAAGGAAGTGAATTTGATGTCCGGCTATGGTAGCGTTGTTCACCAGCGTCAGTATCCCGTAAAGATAACAGTGCATATCTCTCGTCCAGAGGGGAGATGAGAGTCTCTGCAGCACACTCTGCGCATCGGTAAAGACCAGCAGTTTGGGGAAGCCCTGAGAAATCCCATATTGCAAAGCGTCACGAATGGCCACAACCTCCGCAGTGTAGTTGGAAGCCTCCATAGGTAGGCTGTATCGAACCACGGCATTAGTAGAAGGACAGACGTATGCATAACCTACATAGGACATCTTGGGCAGAACTCTGCATAGGGGGGTATGTCTTACCTGTTGGACTCTAAGGACATTGCAAATCCATGTTTGGCCTTAGAGTAGGATAAATTCTCATACAAATGCCGGGAATCAAATCTATACTCGCTGGCATCGCTCTGAGATGTAATAAATATCGTGAAAAAATCAAGCTATTTTAAAACTCATTTGATACGATGTATCTCGTTATTTTCCAGTATAAATACTGCACCAACAAGCTGTGAGCATTAACATATTTACTTCCCCCACATGCGTTATTATGATTATTAATCTTATTTACAGATTTAAATTGGAGTTAAAAACCACGTTACACTACACAGATTAAATAACGTTTAATTCTATATATTTAATTGACCTGGTTTAAATTAATGTAGGTAGACGTTCATTTAATGAAATCCCTATCTGGCCAAATACACCCCAAAGCTCTTTTATGTTCGCTCATCCGCTTACAGATTATTTTTATGCTTGTTATTTCTGAAACAGTGCAATATGAATTCCCGTTTAAAGTGGGGAGCACCCATCACAATATTTTCGCAGATACGTCCATAAATGCGTAGCAGTTTCACCGCTTTAACCAGTCTATATGTATGTGGGAAAAAACAAACGAATATCTTCCAAGTGTTAAACCGCTTACTTATGAGAGTTTAAATAACATTTATTAGCATAAATCAAGCTTCTAGGAGATTGATGCAATTCTAGTCTCCAAAATATGTAACCTGTATTATATTCATCTGTATATTGGATGTTTAAATGGTGGTTATTAAAGTTTATATGAACTACGTCAAAAGAAATTAATAGTACACCTCGTGCACTGGTATACTAGGCCGTGGTGGCTAGCAGCCCACAGAAGGAAGGGATGTAGTGAAGGGATAGGGCACAGTGTCGCGCAGAGGTCCCTTAAAGTTCCCAAACCCTTGCTGGAACTGTCCAAAAGGAGTAATCTGGTGACGTACGATACGTTAAGTATTCATCATCACTATTTAAAGAACGACAAAATAAATAAGAGGAAGTATCAAATGTTTAACCAAAATGTCAACTAGTGTTTGTATTTTAATGCTACGAAATGACATGTAGTTCAATAGAAAACAAGCAAACGTAATATGTTTTAATAAGTTTATTTGTTTTAATTTTTAATTTCTGATATAAAACAGTATCGTTGTTTTAAGGAAAACAGATTAAAGAGTGCCATAGAAAAAGTGCTTAATTTGATATTTTTACTATCATAATTTCAAATAAAACTGAAGCTTCTGTAGAGCCTTTTATAAGCTGAAAAAGAGAGGTTTATATCGTGCAAACAAACCCCATCTTGGATAGTACCAATTATATCGATACTGACCCAAATTTCTTAATGAATCGTAAACACACCAGAAATGCAAGTGCAGTAACCTCGCTTTCAAAACTCTCTTCCTTGCGGTCTCTTTAAAGCTGAGCTTGGAGAAACATTTTACCATATGTCTATCCTCAGTGATGCTTAGTGTACATACTTCTCGTATTGCTCTCTTTAACACCTTCCTTAGTGCAGTACCCAACCTTGTATGGCTAGGATAGACATGTCTTTGGTGAATGATTTACCTGGGAAATAACTAGACTTTGGACTCCGTTTTACAAAGCTATAAACGATTTATAGCTCATGATAATAATGCATTGGTACCGGTCCTTTGACTCCAGTTTACAAACTAGTAAATAGTTTCTAGTCTAAACTAATGTGTTGACGCCTGTTTCTGTAGCATAGGTATTACAGTGTCTGCCTCACGCTGAACAGGTTCCGAGTCCCAATCTTGGTCAGGGTGAGCAATCTGGATTAGGCTTTCTTCCGTGGTTTTCCCTCATTCAGTTGAGTGCCGGGTAACTATAAGCTCTATGCAACATTTCACTAATTTAATTCCTTCTCATATATGACAACTTTGGAGGACGTATATTAAAATATAGTGTGTTGATGCTATTACATGTGTCATGTTTTGGAGTGAGTGATATGGACACCCAGATTGTCCTCAGTGCTTGATATCCTTTTATAGTCCTCATAAATGGCAAATGCTTGCATTTATTTTCCTCAGTTATCACTTAATTTGAAGTACTTCCGGCGTCTACTCCCTCTGGTGTCATTCAGTAAGAACAGAGGGGGAAAACGTAATGTTTTAGTGAGTCTCCTGATCGGATAAAAATGCAAAGAATTGGAAACTAAACTAAGTCGTGTAAGTTAATTCTGGAGACATTGACTTTTGATTTTTCTTGTATATATAGTATGTTGGAGAAGTATTGCATTCCATCAAAAGTTTGATGGCGAAATTTTAACATAAATATGACCCTGCCTTTAAAAAAGTTATAAACATTTCCATGTGGATGTGTGTAGGTGTCCGTATGTGTCTTTTTTGTGTACACTTGAATAGCATAACTGAAAAACGAAAAATAGAGGAAATATGAACTTTGTATTTTAATTAATTGATGGAAATTAATAATTTCTCCATACTAGCCGTATATAGGCTAAGGCCTGGAGAGTCCTAAGGCCTAGATCGATAGAGTCAACATGAGAAATTCAATGCTATGGCCAGGATTTGAACCACGGATCCCTCGGTTTCCGTCCAGTCGCTCTAACCCATTGAGCTACTATGGTCAAAGTGCCGTCCTAACCGTAAATTCTCCATTTGACTCGTATATTTCCCGGTAGACCACTAGGGGCTCTCGCATCCTAGATACACCGTTTGTGTCGACTTACTGTCGTAAGCACTTAAGTCCCAGGCTTCATCATTTAACTCTTATTATTTTAGTTAATTGATGGAAATTAATCAAAAGTTTAGCCTATATACGGCTGGTGTGCAGAACTGATTTATTTCCATCAATTAACTAAAATAATAAGAGTTAAATGATGAAGACTGGGACTCAAGTACTTACCATAGTTAGTCGCCACAAACGATGTATCTCGGATGCGAGAGCCATTAATGGTCTACCGGGGTAATGTACAAGTCAAATTGAGAATTTAATGTCATGACGGCAAGTTGTCCATGGTAGCTCAATGGGTTAGAACGACTGGACGGAAACCAGGAGATCCGTGGTTCAATTCCCGGCCATGACATTGAATTTTTCATGTTGACACTATCCATCAAAAACCTTAACCTATACACGGCTAGTGTGAAGAAATGATTAATTTCCATCAATTAACTAAAATAATAAGAGCTAAATGATGAAGCCTGGGACTCAAGTACTTACGATAGTAAGTAGCCACAAACGGTGTATCTCGGATGCGAGAGCCCCTAGTGGTTTACCGGTGAAATATACGAGTCAAATGGAGAATTTATTGTGAGGACGGCGCGTTGACCATGGTAGCTCAATGGGTTAGAGTTACTGGACGGAAACCAGGAGATCCGTGTTTCAAATCGCGGCCATGGTATTGAAATTTTCATGTTAAAACAAGAAGAATTCCTAAAGAAAATGAACTTCAAGTAGTTCAAGATATAGGAGACAACATTATAGGAATGCACTAAGTGTTATCTGTAGCCCAAAAAGCAAACTTAACATTCAATCTAAATCCATGCAGATGGTATAGCAAAAGAAAAGCCAACATTCAAGCTCAAGAAAATATATATTTGGTTATAAAAAATTAAAAGTGAACAAAATGTTCTCAACACACAAATTGCTGGCCACATGCGGTGTTGAAAAGCAGAAGCTTTTTTAAAAATTTCAACTGCGTGCCATATGCCCTTCTTGGGGCACATGGCTCTAGATCTGTACATTATGAACTGTCACCTCAGGAGGCTGAACGTCGTGAACGTCGTGTGACGAAAAATGGGCATGTTACCGAAAATATGATATCTCGAAACAGTGGCTTGATCACCGCCAACCTACAAAAGTCATCGTTAAAAATCAATTCGGTGCCAAGGTAATGTTTTGTGTCTGATGGAATTTTGAAGCGGCTATTCACTAGGAGTTTGTTCGAAACGGGCAAGCAATTGATGCTGATCTTTATTCTCAACAACTGGAAAGAGTTCATGAAATTTTGAGGAGATACCCGACATTCGTTTACCGAAATAGAGTTCTACTGTAACAGGACAATGCAAAGCCCATACTGCCCGAACAACCATAGAAAAACATTCTGGAATTGGGAGGCATCGGACTGCTACCACAGCCAAAGTACAGTCCTGTATCATCGCATTATCATATTATGGAAGAAATTTTGACAACTTTGAAGCAGTGCAAGTGGGTGTCAGCGAATTCTTCGCATTAAAAGCAGGTACTAGTACCATCGTGGGATAACAAAACCTCGCTGAACAATGGCTGAAGAACAAAGAATCCAATGTCCTATACTTTGAAAATTAGTTAATTGCTTGTCAGAACATGTTTCAAATAATTATTTTTCTTAAAGAATTACATTACTTAAGAGACTGCATTTATACCTACATGGAAATATGTAATTAAAATTATAGCAAATATTTATCAGTAAATAGGATATATGTATATAAGTACAAAGAAGATTTGAAGAAATGCCCGGAGAAATGAGATAACCCTCAAAATAGAATAGTTTGCGATAAGTGCTGCCCTCTGTTTTTGCGGCAGAGGAACATCTTTTCTATCATCCGTAATCATATTACGCTAAATAAAGAGAGTTGAAGTTCTTGCGTTTCGTAATATGCAATGTGTATAATGTCAAAAATGGGCTAAGCTATTCATACTCTGTGCCTGCCATCTAGTGGCCGCTCATACATTGTAGCCTTGTGACCGTGATTTGGGCCTTATAGAGAAAAAAGGCAAGCAGCTTACATTTCTGTTCCAGTTAGTGAAAAAAAACCAGGGTAAAGAATCCTTTTCATGTTGTTAAAATGAAAACTAACACGTTCATCTCTGCAAAGCCTTTGACGATAAAGAACAGAAAAGAACAGTTTCAGAATCTGGAAAGTGCAAGGTGAGCAAGGTGACATGCATGAAAGTATTTAAGGACCATCCCTTTAATTTATTGGTATTTTAAATGCACTTACGGTGGTATTGAGAGTTATGACACTTTAGACATTAGAAGGAAAATATCTGGAAAAATATGGTTTAGTTATATGACATTTCCTCCAAAATACATAGGTCCAAGACCTATAAATCCTTCAAAATTAAAAAGCTTACTGGATCTGATTAATTATATCCTACCAATTTATTATGAGTACTATAAAACTCATAACTCTGAGACCACAGCTTCTCAGAATATTACTGATGAAGCATTTTTGATCAGCCAGACTGCAGCTCAAAAGTCTGTAACTACTTCCCAAAAAGATATACCTACTTATTGAAAAGTGTAATAATCCAAAGTATACCTTGTTTAAGAACCAAAAGACACACTTAATTATTAGTTTTACCTAAAACGTATTTAAAATGTATTTAGAATAAAACTTGAATAAATGGTGACAAAGGCTTTCACCTTATTTTTCATATTTTACTTTTATTAATGCTATTATATTAATCATGTTTTGGGGTCTATTAAGGACAAAATTGATAATTATACTGTATTCTTAAGTCTCATATTCTCAGAAATGAAATAACATAATTTAACAATTCCTTTCAACTTCATTCACAAAACACTGTTTTTCTCCATTTTTAAAAAAATGTGGGTTAACCCGTATTTCTGGGCATGTCTTCATTTGTAGAGAAGGTCATCTGAGGTAACATATCACAATTTTATGCATGCCCCTTTTAAAAATGCCATACGTTCTATGGCCTTCGTTATAGCGGCGTTTATGTTCCTGGATTCTAAAGAAAACATACCAGACTTCACTAATAGTGTCTAAGAAGCCCTTTGTTGCATTAGATACACCTTGGCATTACATAAATGTTGATGTCACTCTCTGAGATTTATTTTCTACAAAATATGTCACGATTCTATTGTTTAAGCAACACATGCTTCAAGACTATTCATGGATTTTAGCAAGGGAAAAGAAACAGGTCTGCAGTTTCCGGCAAGGTGCTACAAAGTCATGACTGAGGCACACAGCGCATTCACCCGCGGAACATACCAGCTGCAAACTTTCCCACCCAAACATAAATATTTAGTAAACTGGCAAAGCTTGCGGTCTTTCATCGTCTTTCACACTGCATTGTAGTATTTACGAGAGCTGTTCAATAAAGAATGATCATAATTTTTTTAGGGAAATAGTTTTGCGCACTTAAATTTAATCTTATTATATTCTGTTAGCTTAATGTGAAACAAACACGTCGTAGTAGTTTCATTGTTGGTACTCCTGGTTCCCGCCTGTGAGAACCAGGCAACTTCAGACATGTTCAGTATCGCCCACCGCTGCAGTGTAGGTAATATGCAGTTAAAGTTGATGTTAGAGGAAGATCCGGAATTTCTATCAAACGTAATCACTGCTGATGAAACTTGGCTACATCATTTGGATCCTGAGAGCAAACAGCAAAGCTCAGTATGGAAATCTCCTTCATCACCAACCGTCAAAGAAGCAAAAGCGGTTGCTTCTACTGGAAAAGTTATGGTCATCGCATTCTTAATGGTTTATCAGTATGTTGTACCTACACACACATCAGTAACTGGACAATACTACAGGGATGTCGTGAAAACATTGCAAGTCCATATCAGGCACTAAAGACTACTTTTCCATGAAGCAGGCTGTATGCTGCAACAAGATAATGCAAAAATCAACGTGAAGTGCATCCCTCACCCTCCCTATAATCCGGAATTAGCCCCATGTGACTTTTTTCTATTCCCTAACTTGAAGAAACGCCTTCGTGGGAGGCATTGTCCATCATCAGAAGCAGTGGTGAAGGATCTGAAGCTGCGGAGGCGATTTTGAAGGATCTTTTAAAATTGGCTGCCAGCATGTATTTGAAAACCGGCAGAAACGTTGGGACAAGTGCATCACATTAAGGGGAGATTATTTTGAGAAGGATCATCAAAATTATGAGGATGAGTAAAGGTACGTTGTCAAAAAAAAGTGATCATTCTTTATCGAACTGCCCTCGTAATATGTTATATTTGAGTGACCGAATGGTGAACAGTGATTGGGCAATCAGAATAAAAACTTGTATGTCCAGTTCTCTAGAAAGTTTGGTGTAAATATTTTTGCTATCGGAGTAAAAATGAAGGAAAAGGTACGCTAGGATTTAATTAATGAAGAACGAAATCCAAGCTGCTTATAACGTTTCAAAAGGTGTGTTTGGAAGACTTTCTGCGCATATGCCAATGCATTTCTAAATTATATATGTTAAAAAAAATGTATACCATTGCATTATAAATATATAAAAACATTTTGAGGACATTTTTTACGACCAAATTTATCGCTGCGTTCCTCTTGGTTGTAATATTTCAGACCTTTTTTAGGAATTTAAAATTCACCTTACGATGCAACTTTAAAATCAACTGAGTAGAACTTTAACCACAGTTGTTTCTTCCAACTTTTTCTAACCGAAACTTCATATGCAGTTATGGCTGCATCACCAATCTGTCCACTTCGGTATTTTTGGTTTGTTTTTAATTTACGTCCTTTAACCTTGTAAGTCATATCGGACGATGAATGAATTGGGTGAAATGAGGCTCAAATGGGTCCAGGGTCCTTGGAACTTAGAGTTACCCGACTTTCATCTTGAAGGATAAGGGAAAACCCCGGAAAACCATATCCAGGTAACTACCTGACCGAGATTCGAACTCGGAACCTTTTGAAAGTGAGGCAGACGTGCTACCATCTACGCTACCGAGGCGAGTCCACTTCGGTAGTGCAGATGGTAGTATATCTGCCTTCCGTTCAAGAAGTCCCGAGTTCGAATCTCGGTCAGTGTGAGTTACCTGGATATGTTTTTCCGGGGTTTTCCCTTATCCTTCAAGATGAAAGTTGGGTAACTCTAAGCTCCATGGACCATGGACTCATTTGAGCATCATTTCACCCAATTCATTCATCATCCGATGTGACAACGTTTGAGGACGTACATTACAAAAATAAAGACACTTATTTTTCTTGTAATAGCGTATTTCCTAGGAAAATTATTTATGAAATCTGTGTCGTTTAACTTGGCACTAGTACCTGGCCAGCCTTTTGTTTGGGGAGAGTAAAGTTTTCCACTCAAAGGGGTACATTTAATGGCTAGGTGCTTCCTTCTGTTAGCTGTCAATCATTTGCAGTCACAAGGTAGTCAGTGGCGGCCTGTAATTACTGCAGTTGAAAAGCAATCTTGATGGATAACATCAGATTGTGCTCAGGGAGTTATAGTTTCTTTAATAATGGTGGTTGATCTGGATTCTGTACTACACTTTCTAACACAATTTTGAGCTAAAAGCTGCTCCAGTGAGGAACTTTGAGTATTTTAACTGAGAATATGCGTGTTGCGTGGGAAGACAACAGTTCAGCTCATAGGCTAAAAACTGTTTCAATTGAATTGAGTACTTGCAGTAAAGATTAAACCTGTTATTGAATTCACTGTTTTCGAATTCCACGTGGAGTAAACATATATCTTTCATTTGTGATTTCTGCGAATTCCATTGGTTGAAGTGATGCCTTCATTGGTGCTTTGCACACGACCGGTAGGCCCGTCAGTACTCTCACTCTTACAACAATAATCGGTGCGTTATCTGAGAGGTTTCTGTTACCAAAGATAAATCCATGGTAACCGTTCCACCAGCGAGACAATACTGCAACATCTACATCGCTACTCCTACCACTACATCGTGTCCTGTCTCTGAGCGCTGGGGTTTCCGACAATCGGTCAAGCATACGCTTCTCTCATACTGCCAAATCATGTAAGAAAGGACGCAAAATTGTATAAAAACGTGCTCTTTTATTAACTTAAGTCCCAACCTAAATAATTATCCCTACAAACCTTCCTACAACATATTGACATACGTTAGGCAAGGCTACACTGAAAATTGCAAATTCTATAATAATAAACCTATAATTATAAAAGTTTAGCCACATAATTAGAGTAACATTTTAAACTTGCGTGCAAATTTTTATGTTGAAATATTCTTGCAGCATTTGTTCTAAACTATTTTCCATGTTTTAGCTCTCAAAATTTTGAAATTATTAACTTATTTTATTACATAACACCATATAATTTTCAAAACATGAGCATTAACAAAAAAGGGGAATGTTAAGTTTCTTATTTACATATTTTGGACCTATCCTGGAAGTTTCACCAAGTTAAATGGAAAACTGACGCGTGAGGCATTTTGCACACTGAAAAGTGCTAGAAAAAACGTTTATCAGAAAATGAATTTTAAAGTCATGATTGTTACTATTAAGGATTGTTAAAGGTATATTTAAATTGTTAGGTGATGACCTAAAATGGTGCAAATGATAAAAATAGCACGCCATCTATTACTACACACCCTAAGCTACCAAAAATGCAAAAAAGGAAAATTCCATGATTTTCAACATTTTCAGCGAATTTTCAGAGTAGCCTTGCCTTAAAGCTAATCTAAAATACAATGCTTGGCCTGTGACACTGATCAGCTTTGAGAATTCTTATTTCCACCCTCACTTTCACTATTATATCTACGTGACATATCAAAGTCTGACTGTTTAACATAACTGAAGTCCTCTTCTCTATACGATTGTATACTAATTCCTTCTCCTAATCATGAAGAAAATTATTGTTGCTTAACTACATTTTACATTGCCTAGCTTGTGACTTTAATGCAACTATTTTTTTTTCTTTTAATTTACGTCCTGCAACATTTAGTCATATCGGACGATGAATGAAATGGATGAAATGATGCTCAATGCGCCCGGGGTTCATGGAGCTTACTGTTACCCGACATTCTTATTTCAGGATAAGGAAAAACCCCGGAAAAACCTTATCCAGGTAACGCATCCTGACCGTGATTCGAACTCGGGACCTGTTGAGCGTAAGGCAGACATGCTACCATCTACGCTACCGAAACGGGCGAATTCAGCCAATGCCGTTATGCGTTGACTTTATGTAATATAAGAGTATTATTTTTTAAATTATTTACTTATCTCCCTATTATTTATTACATACTTATAAGCCTCACCTTTTAATAATTCCGATATCACTGTGCGGTTGTCAATGGGTGGCATCTATTTCATTCCAAATTAATATTCACTCTCGTATAAATTGTGTGTTAATAGGTGGACACCGCATTCCGCAGAGAGGAATTCGTGGCTATAGTTCATGATGTTTTTGCTCAGAAACTTGAAGTGTCAGGTAACGGAGGGCCTATAAAATAGTAATGGACATATTTCACGAACTGCAGTTACTACAAGAGTATGCCAATAGTCCTTGTGCGCGATAATAAATGAGAAGAATAATGCCTATGAATCAGGTGAGAAGGTGTGAGCACTAGGAAGAAATGATAAACATAACACTAAAACACAAAACCAAACAAAAAGAGTAAACATACTTGCATCTGTGAAACATCAACTACAGCAAGACTAAAGGAGTTTAGTGTTTTGAGCTTAGATAAGATATTGAGTGATTCAAAGTTTTGTTTTAAGGTCGTAACATCCATGAAGGTCACAAGATTCTAATGTGGAGGTCTGAAGTTCTAGCAATGTGTCTACCTTTTAGGAAAAATGAAACATTTAAGGACCAGTAGACGACCAATAGTTCACCTCGATGAAACATGAATGAGTCGAAATCTCATAAGAACTAAGTTGTGGATTTGTGACACAGACTTGTCTTTACAGGTTCCTTTAAGAAAACGAAGCGATATATTATGGTGCATGCAGTATTTTCCGGTGGATTCATTCCATATTCCTCTTCTTTTAGACTCACACCCATATGACTACCATAAACAAACAGTTGCTGCCATATTCAAAGATTTCTTTGTCAACAAACAGTGTTAAAATAAACTGCCTAAAGTTTCTCCAAAAGTTCTGCAGATGTCAACCACTTAGATTTTGATCCAAAATCATATGAAGCAACGCTATATAGCTTCTATAATAAGAAAAAGACGCTGTAAAAAGCATAAATTGGATTCAGTTGCTGAACTTCCATGGGCACACTGCAGTGCATCAGGCACTACATAATTTTCCGTATTTCCCACCTCGATAGCGTAGATGGTAGCATGTCTGCCTGAGGTTTAAGAGGTCCCGAGTTCGAACCTCGGTCAGGGTGAGGTACCTGGATAAGGTTTTTCCGGGTTTTTCCCTTGTCCTTCAAGACAAATGTCATGTAACTCTAAGCTGCATGGACCCTGGACTCATTTGAGCATCATTTCAGCCAATTCATTCACCGACGGATGTGACTTAACGTTGGAGGACGTAAATTAAAAAAAAATCTGTCTAATGCAATAGAGCTCATCTGGATACAGATGAGGACAATATCACCAAACACAATTGGTCATTCAAATACAGTGATATAATATATTCATTTAGCACAGCTTTTGCAAGTGTGGCAACTGAAAATTGGAGATAGGCATATGAGGATATGAATAAGGAAGAATTGTATTGGAAACGGGAAGGATTAGTGGACAATTGGTTCCTTATTAACTTGATAGACTGACAGTGAAAATGAAGACGAAGACGAGGTCAGCTGCTGGAAGCAGACCAATCCGTCACTGACTTTATGGACGACATAGCATTTCCCAGTTGAGCTAAACAAGTCTCTAAACAAAGAAGAAGATGGGTGAATCCCTCTTTCTCTTTTGAAAATAAAAAATCTTGCTAAGGAAATCTTCCCTCACAATAAGAGGCTTAAACCGAAATGGACTTTAAAATTTTATTAACATGGCATCTTTGGGGGAGCATTTTCTTTTGGTGAAACAACCTAATGGTTTTAAACTAGCAATCCAGAAACAATTTCATATTTATGCACTAAAACTGCAGCACAATTTTATACAAGCTTAACTTGTGGTAAACAATTCAAAACGGTCAATTAAGTAATTTGGGGATTGGAAAATTCACAGACGGGAACTCTTAACTTTTTGTATGCTCTTTTGTTTTTTCTATCATTTATCGAGGGCAGAATAAATTTTGGGCTGGAAACTTATGGTAGAAGAGGATCCACCTCAGTATTCAGGAACCAACAAAACGCCATGATAAGAGTGGCTAGTAAATGGGGATGGAACCCGGGGCCTCCTGAATGTGAAGCCTGTTACTGTGAAGCCATCTAGCACGGAGTGGGTGGCTTTTAGATAAGTGTTAGGTTATACGTTAGAGTTAGATAACTATATGGCTGTTTAATTTTTCCTCACCAACATATACCACGCCACATTACATCGACACGATTCCATGCATTCTACACATTTCCTTAATTTGACTCCTCTGGAAAAAGCTTGATACATTTACGGGTTAGGCATGTGTGGGAATTACAGGCTATTTATGGCCTCACTCCTGTCTCTATTTTCAACTTCTAGTTGACAGAATGTATCTTCGAAACTTAGATAAGCCTGCTAGCATATGCATTAAGGGCGGGCATCGAATTTTGGTATTAATTTAAGATAGTAGAAGTTGCCCAACGGGAGCATGTACCTTCATCCTTAAACGGAAATGTTACGCGATATCCTGGTACCATAGCTGAGATGGGAAGAAATAATTAGCACAGAGAACATGCATAATAGCATGTAGTAACATGGCATCGCGATCGTTTACATCATATCAACATTAGATCAAGTATCACATAACACGCTATATCCGCGTCATGTCGGCTTCGCATCACAAAGGCCAGACTAAATAAATACATGAGGCAAGACAATCGAGTGGATCTGGCGGGTCATGGTACACCTACATCAACGGAAAATAAAAAAGAAATGAAGGAGAACGAGACGGAGAGGGGCGAGCTGATACCGAACAGGCAATGAAAAGTGACTGTCAGAAAAATGTATCGATATAGTCAACATCCCGCCTGGAAAATGCATCAACATCTTTTTGATTGCAAAGACGTGTTCTCCGTTAGATGTTATATGTGTGTGCTTTCGAGTGCAAGATGGCTGCTTTCTCAGCACGGACCGATCCCATAAAAACTTCCATCAACTTGTAACTTGTTATATATCGTTTCAAACCATATTATGTCACCTGGAAACGCAACTCGCTTTGACATTATTTAGCACAGCTAGTGATGCCATCTTTCATGCTTTAATCTCAGATTGTGTCTACTTATATTTTGTAACAGTAGATTGGGTGAGCATACGCTTATTTATTTCGGTTAAAAATACCAAGATCGAGGCTTAAACCTCAACTGAATTTGACATAAGTGGAACTGTGGGCTAAAAAATTATAAGATTAAAATTTAATAAAACACAGTACCACTCTAATTTTATAACAGGCGAATAAACCATGCACGTTTTTTTATACAAAATGGGATAGGCAAAAGGAAATAGGTGTACAGAATAATAGTAATAAATAATATAGTAATAATGTACGTACTAATTGCATTACACTTTGTTAGTGCATAACATACATACACGAACATACATTTAAACTGTCAATTTACATCCATATTTTGCTGACATATTTAGGTCATTCAGTAATTAGTGGCAACATTTGAATTAACAACAAATAAAACATCTTTGCAGTAGTTACAGTATTGCAGTGCTTAGAATTATTCCCCTCCAACAGGAAGAACTCGTATCCACATATCAGTGAGCCGACGGATGCCATCCACGTTGTCTCGTCCTGATATTCGAACAGACTGCTGCTGCAGCTTTAATTACTTGTCTGGTTCTAAAGCGAACTCTTCTAAGTAATAATTTCGTTTTCGCAAAAATGTCAAAATCACATGGGCTCATATCTAGGGAGTATGGAGGATGCTCCAAAATTTCCTATTTCCATCTGCGAAGTAAATTATCAACACGGGTGGACGTGTGAGAGCGAGCACCATCATGTAACACAATGGAATGAGAGTTCAGGAGATTTGGAAGTTTACGACCAAAGCTGAACGTAAATGGTTTTCCGTAAAGTGGCTGTAATATGCACCATTCACGCGATTTCCTTAAGGAACTGAATGAGTGATAAAAACACAGTCTGCCAACTCCACGTTTTTGATGAACGTCTTCCCTTCCTCTACGGAATGCATTCGCCCACCTAGCCACTGTTCGATATGGTAAAATCTATCTACCACAAGCTTCCAAATCTTCTGTGTGGCATTGTCTAGCATTGATAACTCTTGCAACCTAAATTTTAATGAAGAATCTTTGTTCGTACTTACTTAACTTATTTAGAACACTAAAGATAACAGTATGCAATTAAACTTAGTAAAAATATCTTATTAAATAAAAGTATTGTCTTTAAACTCACAGCTAAAAGCATTAGATGTCCTTGATAGATAGAGTAAACATGAAAAATTCAATGCCATGGTCGGGATTTTAACCACGGATCTCCTGGCTTGAGTGCAGTCACTCTAATCCATTGAGCTACTATGGCCAACTTGCCGTCATGACATTAAATTCTCCATTTGACTCGTATATTTCCCCGGTAGAGCACTAGGGTCTCTCGCATTCGAGATACACCGATTTTGTGGCGACTTACTGTCGTAAGTACTTAAGTCCCAGGCTTCGTCATTTAACTCTTATTATTGTAGCTGATTGGTGGAAATTAATCAGAGCGGCTAGATGGAAACCAGTAGATCCGTGGTTCAAATCCCGGCAATGGCTTTGAAATTTTCATGTTGACTCTATCTATCAGAAACCTTAGCCTATGTACGAATAGTGTGAAGAAATGATTAATTTCCATCAGTTAACTAATATTAGAAGCTCTTATTCTTCTTTGTTACTAGCATACATTATTTACCGCTGTTAGAGCCATCTGCAGGGAGTGTTGCCACTAATTTTTGAATGACCAATGTATTTAAGTTTTCTTACTAGCCACATTCTTTGAACACAAACAGTCGGCAAGTTTGACACTGGACAATCCCAGCTAACACAATAACGAATCTCTTCTCTGTGTCATTATTTTACTTTCATTCATTTTTAGTTTCTTTATTTATTTCTCTCTGTTCACTTCAAGGACATAGGGAATATATATTCTTTTCGATATCTGTCATGGAATCCATTCTTTGGTAGAATTTCTTTCGCTTTTTTTTTCTTCAAATTCCTGAAAAATTCGCTCATTTAATATCTTTAGAAAAGGTTCTGCGTATTGTCTGTATAATGCTTTTAGGAATTCAAATTGAGAAGGAGTCTTATAATCGATGAACGATGAATGTATTAAAGAAGAGTTTTATCCCATATATGCTCAAAACCTGCATTGAAGATTACTTAAAGTTCATTCACAGGTAACGTTCACAGAGAAAAGTTCAAGGAGCTACTGAAATTTTGGGAACCACCACCGAATGACTTCCGTATTCTTTAAGAAAAAAGTGTAACATCTGCTTAAAATGCTTACTTTTCATAAAAATAAATAGAATTCTGCAACCTAAATACTAAGCAGTATTAGGCTTTCTGCTTCTTATATCTTTATTTATTTCATTCGTTTTCTCTTGAAGTACATATTTTGTTAATGTAACTGGTTATTTTACGTCTAAATGAGGAGCTGAAGGTTTGTTTTGAGGGATCGCTAGCAATGCATCGGAAGTCATCAAGGATGTTGCACTGCAAGTGCTGGTATTGTGAATACGTTTGCCACCTCGTTTTATAACTAGATATTGTGTTACCCCCTCCAAAAAAACTGTTGATATTAATACCTGCCTTATATTCATATATGCTACGTCACTGAGTCTGCTTGATTAAGGCAGCTTGTATTTGTACTTCTCAGTCCTAAAAATCAATTTATTAAGAAGGTTCTGTGTTAGTTCGAATAGCTTGGGTTTCCCTTTATTGTTTCTGGAGAGGACCATTATATTACCAGTCAGTGCTATATAAGTAACAACTTCGTGACGAGACTTGTGGTGCACCATGAGCAATCAATGGCTTCATTACATTTTCTTATATCGCAGTTAGGGCCCAAATGACCTTGTTGTCGACGGGCCCTTAAACACTACACACTCACTCACTCACTCACTCACTCACTATATCGCAGTTCGTAACAACAAATGTTATATAAGGTGATACAGGATCAGTACCACATGCAAGCTGTAACTATAATCTTAGTGGAGAACGATCCTTTAGCAAGCATTAGGAGAGAGAGAGAGAGAGAGAGAGAGAGAGAGAGAGAGAGAGAGAGAGAGAGAGAGAGAGAGAGAGAGAGAGAGAGAGAGACAGACAGACAGACAGACAGACACTGCTCTGTACAACATTTTGATTCTTCATTAGCGAACTCTTTTATACAATAACAACTATAAAAGTGTGATACCTGAACTGCATGCAGGCTATATCTGTTAGAATTTTACGGAAGTCTTAAAGAAACATTGCAATAACTGAGTTTTCTGAATTCCCTTTGGCTAAGAGTGAACCTTTTGAGCATATCGTGTTTTAGTAGCGGCCAAAAAGGCCTTCCTTCCGTGAGTTACAGATACGTAACGTGTTACGTAACTCAGCGGCATGTGAAGTACAGATGACCAGCCTCCGAAAGGGCAATAGCTAGCTAAATGACTCAGGGGTCCACTTTCATTATTCTGTAATAAATTAAGCCACTTACAACCATTTTGCATAGTTTTTAAGAGTAGATAGTGTTTGAAAAACAGACATAAGTTCAAATAGTTTTAGAAACTGTTCTTTAGTATACAGTGACTACTGGTATTGTGAAAGCTGCAGTTTTATTCTATTTATGGGGTTGATTTAAACCTATGGGATGTTTGTATCTTAATAAGTTATAGGAACTATTAAATCATCGGAAAAAGATCGTTTAAATTAATTTTAGGGTGACCGTCCAAAACCATTTAGGGATTATAATTTAAAATATAATTGCTAAGTCATATTTTGCTAGTTCTTTAGATTTATACGTAAAAGGGACACAAAATTGAAATCCTTTCTATTTGAAACTATCACTTTTGAAAATTAGGCTTGTGACGGGAGTTTTTGTTTGAAATGAGTTTTGTTTTCTGACCTGAATATTAGTGGGCCATGAAATGACAATATAAAATTGGTGAACGGTTGCTAGGAAAAAAAAAAACAATAATCTTGCTTGAGGTGAAAATATGAAAAGTTTTGGATAGAATAAAATCAATAATCCTCATAGATATATGTTGTGTAATCTTGTTTCATGATGGAAACATGTCATGTGGTGAATATAAATGTTTTGTAATGGAAAATCAATAATCTTCATAAGAAGATGGGTGTTCTGTAATCTTGTTAGTGATGAGTATACGTGCAGGAGTAAGGAGTTTTATGTAATTAATGGAATTTTTTTATTAAAGAAGTAAGAATTTATCGATATGCTGGAGGTAACCTGCAATGATTAACGGAAAAAAGTTCAAGTAAAATGTATTCTTGATAATACAATTAAATTATTTGTTACAAAATTGGACTTCTCCAAAATTGTATTTATGTCACTCTGAACCACACCTGAAAACGAGAGATCTCATAACTCTTATTTAAAATAATATGATAGAATTGGTGAACAGGAGAAACTGATAGGCGCAAAAACTCACACGAGAAGAGAAAGAATTGTGCTTCCAACATAGAAATCCTGCTTCAAGTTTTTGCAGGGAATCTTCTTTTTTATTTTTATTTTTATTTTTTTATTCCTTTGCTGTGCTTAACACAGAGAGGCATTCATTATCTTCTACTAGACAATTCCTCTACCATGATGATTGGTAGAGGAAATTTGGGAAGGAAACTTTTCAGGTCTTCGTTTAAGTAACTCCTTAACATTTGGTGGTAATGAAGAGTAAAAAGAGCCCGATGAAACCCATTCAGGGTAGGCGGGGAATTGAATAGCAGACCTCCATTCACAAGTCCTCTTTTAAAGACCTCAACGCATGTTTTCCTCGTTTTCCTCGTTTCCCTCACCACTTCTGGAAGTTCCCATGCATATTGTTAATATTTAAACAAGTAAAACTACTGTTTGGATTTTCACGACATTGAACTGATTTACTTTTAATGCAAAAAGCGGATGTTAAAACGTAAATACTTACAACGGTAAGGCTTTATAGTTTCCTTTTTATCTAAATTAAAAAATATGTATATGGCAATTTTATAATTTATGATTAGAGAGTGACGCTGCTTAAAATGAATACAGTGTTTGTAAAAGTGATTACTTACACACCATTTGAAATACTATTTGTAGGCATAAATGATACATACGAACAGATTTTCTTGTGCTGAGTTCCTTAAACCGATACATTTCCGTAAGTCCACTTGTATCACAGTACAGTGAGACTTTCATGCAAAAAGAGCCTGCATGATTGCATCCACACTCTCTTTATCTCGTTTATTTAACACATCTTAAACTATGATCTTCGTTGAACCTCAACATTCTGCACTTCTGCGGCCAGTACCTCCTTACGTTCATCAAGTGAGAAATGCACTTCCATGTCTTTATAAACAAATGAACGTATGTAGGCCTCTGATAAGAAAACGTGTGCGGCGCGATGTGCACAGTACAACATGGCAGCTCTCGACGATGTCGATAATGCCATGTCATGACATGATGACATGTGATGTCTCGATGATGTCGTATCGATGACGGCGTAGATGTACTACCTACCACCTACGTTAAATACATAAGTACATCACACGTTTCTATCCCAGCATTGCTAACACAAGAGCATATGCTTCCTGGAAACATAACCTTAGTCGATATTGTCGCCAGGCATTGTTTTGCTGCTGCGCAGGTGAACGCCGAGAGAAAGAGAGAGAAGCGGGGAGTGAAAGAGACAAATAGCACCCCAAGCCATGCCCACGTAGCCGATTAGCGCTTTTCACTTGCTGAGAGAGAGAGAGAGAGAGAGAGAGAGAGAGAGAGAGAGAGAGAGAGAGAGAGAGAGAGAGAGAGAGAGAGAGAGAGAGAGAGAGAGAGCGCGCAACAGAGGGAGAAAGGGACAGAGATAGTTACATTGTGTTCTCGTTACGCCACGAAAGATCGTGTGGCTTCGGCAACTTTCGGGGAACGATGGTTTGGTTATAAAAGCGTCTCGGCTAGTCGGACAGCTCAGTATCTAGACTAAGTCAAGCTGTTCTCGGCGGTAGAAATAAGGCTGCCGAATGAGTTTTGCACAAACCATAAAGACTATGCTCACTAAAACGCACAATAATGTAAATAAAATGTAAAAATTTAGTCTGTAAGCCGGGCTCTACTGTACCTGCACCAGGCCACCTTTCTTAATAAAATAAACAGGAAACTGGAAACAGCTCAGTGGTGCTAGTGAGTGAATGAAGTAGCAGTTTTCTATGGAGTTGTGAATTGAGTGTGCAGCGGTGTGGACGTGTGGCAGACGACCGTGAAGATTGCGTTTCTGTACGTTATGTAATTCTGCTGCTTCAAAGAGCTGTACAAAGAGTCCTTCTACGGAAATAAACAGCATTTTGAATTTCTGGAAATTAGACTTTAAATTTTACTAACCCTGAAAGTCACAACATGTTGAAACTCTAGCCGTCATCTTTCTTAGAAAACACTAGAGTTGTTCATGAAAGCACGTGTCTTTCAGCCAGACCCTCATGAGACCAATACCGCAATGGATGTTTTCCATTGCATTCTGAAGAAAAGGAAACTTAAAAAATAAAACATCTTATATCTGTCTCATTTCGGTGTTTCAAACAGATATACGTTAATAACAGCCACTGAGTTCTTTCTAAAATTACATTGTTTAGAACCTTTAATATAGGACACTAAAATGGGTTTCCATAACTCAATTGCTTGGAAACTAAACAAGATACCAAAACCAAAATTAAAATGCTTCAACGTTTACATGAGGAAAGTATGATATTAAATCCTCAGCCAGAGTGATGCCAAACCTTTAAACCATTTTTGAGAGATGTATTCCCTCTTGAGTTGGAATTGAATCTACATTCATAACCAGGAAAGCAACACTTAAGTAAACCAGCCTTGTCACAACTCTAATTTGCCAGAGAGTTTGGATCGGACCATCGTAGCGGATGTTTTCGGCAGTGGGCGGACATCTTTCGTACTACCTTTAGTTTGGGCGGATGACGGGATTGCCGATATAAACACACAACCTCCTGGTAATACAAACATTAGAGAAACATTCATCTCTTACTGATTTAAACTCCCTAGGCAGCTGTTGCCAAAAACAAGTGTTCTGCCCTGAGGAGGTGAGAACATAGGAATCTATGTAAATAGATAACCTCTTTGACTTTTAATTATTCCTGTGGTAGGACTGAAGAAGTTTTATCCTCTGTTTCAAATGCGGCTGCGGGCGAACTGCAAATTAGAAGTGCTGGAATCTTACGCGTATGGCAAACTGTTATTTCCCTCTAATAGTAACAACTACGTACACGATAAACTCCGTTGTTTGTGGTTAATCCTTACCGGTACCAGCGGCAGGTCTGTAGCACACGTATTCGTGAATCACAAAATAAATTATATAGAAATATTCAACATCAAGGCAATGCATCGGTAAAATTTGGTAAAAGTTTTAAAATGGGAGCTTTTTTACGTGTTCTATCTTCATGATACACAGATGGATCTGCAGTATAAAATTGTTAACCCCACCAATGGTTATTTAATTCCTACTGTCCGATTTAGACTTCCAAGCGAGGTGGTGCTGCGCTAACGTGTACAACTCGCATTTGGAACGTCCAGGTTTCGATCCCAAGCAACTGCCCATTCGAAGGCATGGGCTTTTCGTGGTACTCTGGTTGGTATGCAAATTCTTGGGTTGTTCTTCTTCTACCAGACATTCCTGGCCTTCGTTTCCTTCACTGTCATCTGATTCATAGTGTTGGGTGTGATCGAATGGAAGGATTAGGGGCCTCATTGGAGCCGTTGATGCCTTCAAAAATATATTTTGGAGGTTTCTCAAGAAGACTGTAAAAACTCTTTGACAAATGGCTCAAACGGATGCAAAATTGTATTGACCACAAAGGAAAATATTTTGAAGAACAATAAAGCAGTTTTAAATCAGAAATTACTTTGTCTTAATAATTAGGTTCAAAATATAAACAGTGCCCCCGTGTGATTTTAGTTATCCCTTACTTTTCATCTTTTATTCTTCTTCAAATTAACGTCCTTTAATTTAAGTCATATCGTGCGGCTGTAACTGCTGATGACCAGCATCATGGGGTGTACATATCTGGAGAGAGACCTGATTTCGGGAATCTTTAGGTCTTCACTGCAGCCGGTCTACACACCCTTGGCCTCTAACTGCCGTGATCTGCGATCTCCTGGATATTTACTTAGGCTCTCGGGGCGTAGGGTCGCGACAGCACAAAACAGCATAACGCATGATATTTTGTAGCTATGCACTATTATTCAGGGTTTCTTGGACCAAATATAATTTTGTAAAGGTTCTCGCGCCTGATACTAATTCTTTGTTTGCATTGGCAATTCCAGTAAATGTTGAAATTCCCCGAAATTTACAAGTTCACTGATCTTTGATTGGGCGAAAGGATGCGCATGCATCCTACCTACATTGATATACTAAATTTACATGAACATTTAGCTAAGAGATTTAAGCAGACCATTGATATTGTCACATATTGTATTAATTTACTCTGTTGACTCAAGTAGTGGGTGACGTCACTCCCTCCCCTCCTTTATGACTAGATGAATAATCTTTAAGAGAGAGACTGTCTCTCTAGAATTGCCCACTGATGGGTTAGGATGATTTTGTAGGCAGCTCCGCTTCTGGGCAGGTAAACGGCCATTATGGCAGCCTTTGTAAATCTGTTTGTTGTAGTAAATATACTTAATAAGTGAATTCCACTTTTAATTAGCTTTAACCTACCTTTTTACCAATGAACCATTATAGAAAATATCCCATCCTTTCGCTAAAGCATGTAGTTCTGCTCTGAGTGTTTGTTCCCGACTGTTCGACCTGACCACGTGTTCCTTAATCATTCACAAAGTAATAACAGGTCGTCACAATATGTTAAAAGTTCCTATGCCAATCGGAAAACGAATAAAATTATACTTAAAACGAGCCCAGTGTGTCTATAGCCTAGATTTAACTTTCAAGATAAGGGAAAATCCCACAAAGTAACCATATACGGATAAGACCCTGAGCAACGTTGGAACTCGAACCTCTTGATTGTGAGACTCTACCATCACGCTACAGAAGTTGGCGGTTTACAGTTTATGCAAAGGTGCTTCATAGTTAAACGGACTTCAGTGGCTGTTCGCAAAAAATCCAAGATATGGATATGAATTATCAATGTCGTGGAACTATGTTAACTATGTTAATTAATATAGTTGGAGTACATTTTGAGAAAATAATAAAATGTATGATAAAAATTCTATGAAAAGTGTTAAACTACACTACTAATTTGGAGAAACCTTGTGTCTAACCTTATAAAATGAATATATCGACTTGCTTCTAAATATCCGAATATCGTCAAGATTTCCGCTATTTTCCATGTATCTATAACGAAATTGTAACAAAATTATTTTTGTAATAACTTACTTCGATTAACAAAAAGTAAATACTTCCAACGCCTCATGGAGTCAGTGATGAGAGGGCTGACTTACGATGCCTGCCTGCTATACCTGGACGACATCATCATCGTCGGGAAGACTTTTGAAGATCACCTCGAGAATCTGAGTAAGGTGCTACAGAGGCTGCAGGCGACCAACTTGAAGCTGAACGCGAAGAAGTGCCAGCTCTTCCGCAAGGAAGTTAACTACTTGGGCCACATAGTCTCAGCAACCGGAGTGGCCACAGACCCGGAGAAGACAAAGGCTGTGAGAGATTGGCCTCGCCCAAAGGATAGGAAAGAGTTGCGCAGTTTCCTGGGGCTGTGCAGTTATTACCGTCGCTTCATAAAGGGGTTCTCCAACATCGCAAAACCACTCACCCGCCTGACAGAGGAACACCGGCCTTATGTGTGGACAGAGGACGCCGAAAACACTTTCCAGCACCTAAAGGAGACCCTGTGCAGTGCTCCAATTTTGGGTTTACCACAACCGGGTGGCGCCTTCATTGTGGACACCGACGCTAGCGACCATTGCATTGGAGGTGTCCTATCGCAGATCCAGGACGGCCATGAGCGGGTGATAGCCTACAACAGCAAGACGCTATCCAAGGCAGGGAAGAACTACTGCGTCACCCGACGAGAATTATTGGCGGTAGTAAAGACCTTGGAGCACTTCCACAAGTACCTGTACGGTCAGCCATTCCACCTGAGGACTGACCATTCCGCCCTAACCTGGCTATTGAGCTTTAAGAACCTGGAAGGCCAGACAGCACGTTGGGTCCAGAGGCTGCAGGAGTACGACTTCACCTCGGAACATCGTAGAGGGAAGAGCCACGGTAACGCAGACGCCATGTCCCGAAGACCCTGTCCAGAAGAGTGCGGCCAGTGCACAAGAGTGGAAGAGAAGGAGCGTGCCGCAGCATTCCGAGTAGTTGTGGCAGTGCCTGCGGACGGTTGGGATAGCGCAGGCCTGAGGAGGGAGCAGCTGGCGGACGCAGACTTGGGGCCACTCTTGAGGGAAGTGGAGGCAGGGACAAGACCAACCTGGGAGGATATCGCACCAAGGAGCGCCACCTACAAGTCGTACTGGGCCCAATGGGACTCGTTGAAGATCAGAGAGGGCGTGCTGTTCCGGGTATGGGAATCACCCGATGGGAAGACGCAGAGAGAACAGTTGGTACTTCCCCGGAGTAAGGTCCCGGAAGTCTTGGAGGAAGTGCATGCCGGGACTTCGGGAGGACACCTGGGAGCGAACCGAACGATTGACAAACTACGGCAGCGCTACGACTGGCTGAGGCTCCGAGCAGATGCTGAGAGATGGTGCCGTCAGTGTCACGTGTGCGCGGCGAGTCGTGGCCCCCAAACGAGGAGCCGGGGTCGCATGCAGCAGTACAACGTCGGAGCGCCATTCGAACGGATCGCCGTTGACATTGCTGGACCGTTCCCAGTTTCCGACCGAGGCAACAAGTACCTAATGGTGGTCGTGGACTACTTCACCAAATGGCCGGAGGTGTATGCCATCCCAAACCAAGAGGCAAAGACAGTCACAGACTGCCTCGTGGAGCAAGTATTCTGTCGATTTGGGGTGCCGCTAGAGCTACACAGTGACCAGGGTACCAACTTTTAGTCCAACCTAATGAAGGAGGCATTACAAAGGCTTGGGGTGAACAAGACCCGCACGACGCCTCTACATCCCCAGTCGGATGGCATGGTCGAAAGATACATCAAGACCTTAGAGGAACACCTGAGGAAGGTCGTGGCCAGCCATCAGCGAGACTGGGACGTCAAAGTGCCACTGTTCTTGCTGGCCTACCGCTCGTCTACACACGACACACTTGGGATGACGCCAGCCAGCTTAATGTTCGGTCGAGAGTTACGCCTCCCTTGTGACCTGGCTTTTGGAAGCCCTCCGGAGGCGAAGCAGCCTGTGACCGAGTATATGGAGGACCTGGTGGACCGCCTCCACGACATGCACGAGATGGCTCGCCAGAACATCCAGAAGGCGAGCGACCGCATAAAGACCAGATATGACAGGCAAGCCAACAGCCAAGGGTTCCAGCAAGGTGACCTGGTCTGGTTGTACCGTCCTACCCGGACCAAGGGACGCTGCCCGAAGCTCCAGCAGCCATGGCAAGGACCATACCGGGTGGTGAAGAGGATTAACGACGTAGTCTACCGTATCCAGAAGGTTCCCCGAGGGAAGATGTTGGTGGTACACCGGGATCGCCTAGCCCGCTACAATGGTGCTGTTCGGGACGACCAGCTTTGAGGAGGGAGCAGTGTCACCCTATTAGCGTAAGATACGACCGGGGACAGCTGGAAGTGTCCGAGGCAGCCGAGCCACGCCCCCCGCCCATTAATCTGTCACTAACTGAGGGGTGATTTAGGGAAATGTCACTTGTCCCTCTACGTTTCTCTCCCCTTCTCCTGTCCTCTGGAACGTTCGGTTGATTGCGGAGAACCAGAGACTTCTAGAATAACAGGATATTCTTATAAAAAGGGCTTCAATTAGGAGTCAGTCTGTCAGTCAGAGTTCGTGGCAATCAGCGTAAGGGTGCTAGTGTAAGGACGAGAAGACTGTGTGAGAGCATCGGAAGATTGTACGTAATTACGAGTGCAAGTGAAATTGTAACGGACGAACTGGTGAATTGTAATTGTGTACATTACGTAATTCCGTGTAATTGGCAAGTGTTTAACTGTAAGTCGGTGGAAATAAAGAACATTTTTGAGTGGTGCAATTGGACTTTTCATTTCACGAACCCACAAAGTCACAATACCAAACTAACTTATCGTTAAAAGTCTGTAGAAGTTTCTTAAAAAGCGATAGGCCAACAGCTGTCTCGGCTTCTTAATTCTATAAACTGATTCCTATTTTAAATACCAGATTGTATTCTCCTCTTATAAGTCTTCCACGGCCTGTTTTAAGGACAATATGGTTAGGTCAAGCCTGCCCTAGTCTGTGGCCCTCATTCGGGAGGCCCGGTTTCGATTCCTGTGGCTGACCTACCTGACCCATGGACTTTTTGGGGGTTTTCCCGGGTCGTTAGGCGAATGCTGGGTAGGTTAATTACATCCCCCGAATTTCCTGTCCCTACATTTCATCTCCATTATCCTTTCACATCATCTCTCACCTGGAGGTCTCTTTCAGGGTAGAACTGTCGGCGGGTGTCTCGGCGGTGCATGGTAGGATGATATGCTCTGAGGAAAACTACTTTCTCCAGCTCCTCTTCTGGGATTATTTTGGGACCGCCAGCCAGGGACCTGTGGGGCTCGGATCACCTGCCAGGGACCATTATGCTCGGCTGCTGGGATCGTTGCCATTCCGCTGCAGGGGAGCGGGTTCATTGTCCTGGCCTGTCGGGAAAGTCTCTGTCCAAGTAAACTGTAGGGATCCTGTCATCTGTACTGTCGTGGCTCCTTTGGTCAGCCACCCTCTGTCTCCTTCACCTCACCATTCCTCCCGGAGGTGCCCCCAGTTGGGGGCATAGGAACAATGGTCCCAGCGTGGTGGCCTATTTACCGTATCCCCTCCGTAATGAAATCCTAATCCGAATTCCAATCCCACCCTATGATTCCACAGGTTGGTAGTGGATACGCCACTTACGCGGGTCAACCCCAAGGGAAGACTAGCGAAGAACCTCGGTGGCGCCGCCGTTGATCTAGCACACCACGACTCGTTTTGAAGGCAAGCACCCGGGACATACGCAACTCTCTGCCCCCTCCGGGCGGTCGGAGTCTGGCCGGAGGTACCCAATCTCCCGCTGCCCCTCGAGTCCAACCCAAACCGAACAACCCCGATTCGAGGGGTTCGAATGTTTGGCCCGAGGTTCCTCTAGTAAAGTCAGAGGTACCACGACTGCTCGGGGTCCACAGCGCCCGTCCCACGGCAACTAAGGGGGACCGATCCTCCCTCCTACGGGGAGTGGATAGACAGTGTCATATGACTCAAACACTTTAGATTTCATTGTGTATTCGAGGTGCTCAGTTAATTCACTTTCAACAACCACCTTGAACACAGGGAAGCTTGTGTTTTAAATCCCAGTAATGTTCTCCTTCCTGACTAAGGCCCCTCAGTTCTGATAACTGACAGTGCCAATCAGGTACCTTAAGTTAAACCTGAAACGTCTTCTTCCCAAATTTTCCTTACTAATTATTATCATTTAATTTCATGTCTCATAAGCGTGCACCGCCTGCGTTAAAGCACTACTAAAGAAAACAATCGTGCTCCAAGTATAGTGCTGGAAGCTGGTTTTTTGGAACTTGTTTGAGGATTCACATTCCTCTAATAAGAATGTTCACTATGGCATCCAAAGAAATCTGACGCAGTGATTAAATCCTCTTTCTGTACAGCAGCTCCGAAATAATGACGTAAATGGTTGCAAAATCTAACAAATTCTGGTGTTCCAAAATATTATTCATTTCCAAATGCACTATTGTCGTCATGTATTGCAAAATATAATATCTGCCTAAAAATAAACTTTAAGTTTTGCTATAAGAACCGCTCAATAGAAACTCTTGCATAAGTTCACCCATTACCAATGTATTTAAAATGCTAGGATATGCGCACTTCATCACATTCCTGTAGTCGGTAACGGCTGGAGGTTTTGAAAAATATTACTGTAATACGCATAGAGGAGAGCGGATATAAGTGCTTCATGTCTCAATTCATTTAATACAGTAAACAAGCTCCCTAAATTACTCTTATGTGGCAGTTATCGTTTACTTCATACTCCTGTTTCTAGTTCACCTTCAAATTAAAACGGAATTTCGACTGAAAATATTCAGTCATGTGCTTACTAAGAGCAGAAAAACTAAGGTTTTCAAAGAATCTCTGAGAATTTTAAAATAAACCTAAAATTTTGAACTACGTAGACTGAATCATAAATCAGTGATACATATTACCTGCTAAGGCAATTGGAAATAATGGAACTTGAAAAATACTTTTCTATAAACAGGAATATTGGGATTGGGGGGGGGAGGGTGGACGGAAGGATGGACGGATGCATGGATGAAAAGAAGGAAAATGCTAGAAGAGGAAGAAATACTGTAGAAATTTCATTGGTTTATATGTAGTCAGGGACGTCGCAGCTAAGAAACCAAACACACATATCTCGTACAGCTTTTTTTAAACTTTTTTTTTAAATTCTTTTTAGGGGATAAGGGGGTTATGGACAGAATTCAGACCGGTTTTTATTTACCTGTCATTGGGCCTTGTCCGCTGTTGTTGCGTGCCTTTTATTATGATTGGAATTAGGATTTCACTACGAGGGGAATCGTAGGCCACCATGCTGGACGAATTGAACCTATGCCTCCAAGTGGGGCCACTCGGGAGGAAGGATGAGGTGAGAGGAGGCAGAGGGCGGCCGACCCAGGAGCCACGACACTGCAGAGGGCAGGGTTCCTACAGCTTACTTAGAGAATTCCCCCGACAGTCCAGGACAACGGACACTCTCCGCTACTACGTGACGGCAACGAGCGCAGCAGCTGAGCCCCCACCGGTCCCTGGCTGGGGGTCACGAAATGGTCCCAGCAGAGGCCCGGAGACCGGCAACCGACCTGTCGGAGGAGGAACTAGTTTACCTCAGAGCATATCAGCCCGCCAGGCACCGCCGAAAACACCCACTGACATTTCCAATCCGAAAGACACCATCAGATGAGAAATGATGTGAAATGATAATGGAGATACAGGAAATTTATTTATTTATTTATTTTGTAATTTTACGTCCTCCAACGTTAAGTCATAAAGGACGGTGAATGAAATGGGTGAAATGATGTTCAAATGTGTCCAGGGTCCGTGGAGCTCAGAGTTATCTGACATTCGTCTATCAGGGTAAGGGAAAACCCCGGAAAAAATTTATCCAGGTAACTCACCCTGACCGAGATTCGAACTCGGGACCTCTTGAACGTGTGGCAGACATGCTACCATCTATGCTACCGAGGCGGGCACAGGAAACCTAGGGTATGTAATTAACCTAGCCAGCATTCGCCTAGCACCCCGGGAAGAGCCCCGAAAAATCCATGAGTCTGGTAGGTCGGCCAAGGGAATTGAACCCGGGCCTCCCGAATGCGGGCCACAGACAAAACCACCTGAGCCATCCCGTTCGGTCTTCATTGTGATAATGTGTGAGGGTGGACAATTTGAAGCCAGCTGTTTAAGAACTAAGACGGTTACGCAGCGGCCAGGATTGGTAAAATCTGGAATGGTTCACGACTTCGAAATTCCTAGTCCACATTGGCTCACACTTCGGGTCTAACTTTTCTCTATTTTGTCCTTTATTTCATTGAGGTCTATAGTGTAATAAACAGCTTGGGGATTTGCAAGCCCTAAAGAAATCGAATGAAAACATTAAAAAATTATCAGATGTGATAGCACCCGTTAAACTCCAGTAAAAACAAAGCATTTATCTCTGGGGCGCTAACAGTAGCACAAACGTACACTGCTTCACACACTCTGGCCCATCGAAAGGAACGACTCAGCTGCATTCAATTGTCAATACCAACTGCCACTAGTCAACCTTTTATATAGAGCCGAAATAAATGCGAACGTTGGAAAAAACCTACACGAAACGGCCAAGACGAATCACCTGAAGCCGGGAAGCGGCACATAATTGCTGTTATTCTGCTCGGGATATTGTTCTGTAAAGGACCAGCCGGTTACTGAAGCTATCTGCTAAAGTTTGCTTTATAACTGCTTATAAAACTGACTCAAACTGCAACTAGGAAAACTAACCAGCATCTTAATATTATACTTTTATACCTCAGTTCGTCTACTCATTAATCTGTGAATACGTTTCAAAGAATTTAAGCTTAGCTAAGACGTCGCTAATTTTATTTTAATTGAAACTATACCTGCCTATTTACTGACAACATATCTCTAGGAAATGTTTTTGGTTCCAAACAAGACTGGTGTAATGCGGTTTATGATAACCAGAATTACGGAAGCGTGTCTTGTTGATATCAATCAACAGACGTCGGGCAAAGAATGCTTTATCTCACAAAGCACGTGTACGGAAGCAGCAGTGTCGGCGCCTTCTAATTTGTTTGTGTCATTCAATGAATAAGGACGTTCTCTTAACGATAATAATAAAGGCATGCTCATTAAAATTAGGAAAGATGCCAAGAGCGAAGTGGTGTATTTAAATCTGTTTTAAAACGTTCAGCCTATATGTTCACGTAAAAAGTACAATCAAAATTTAAATTAATCCTAAAGTCTTTGCCACTAACACAATATAGTTTAGTGTTTAACGCCCGCTTTTACTATATACGGCATAGCAGGCGATGACACTGATGATACATGAGATGAAGACGGACCACCGGTGGAATGAGATGGCGGGGGAAACCGGAGATCCCGGGGTAAACCCGCCTCAGCGCCGAAATCTCACTTTGCGGTCGCCTGGGATCGAACCCGGGCCGCCTTGGTCAGAGCCAAGCGGTCTAACCACTGAGCCACGACGCGGCCATGATTCTACCTTCCAATAGCGAATTAACTCAAGTATGAAAGTATTAAATACATAATCATTTCTTAACAGTAACCAAAGCTTCAACTGAGACGAATTAAAAAAGTGTTTAAAATGTTCAAATTTTTCTCGGGAAGCAAGACAGCTGAAAAGATGATTAGAGGTTGACGTTTCAGGAGCGTATATCTCTCCCATCCAGTGATTCAATTGTGGTTATAACATTTAATAAACATCCTTATGATGGAGAGATGTACGCTTTAGAAACGTAGATTTCTAATCGTCTTGTAAAGAGACTTGCTTCCCGAGAAGAAATTAAACATATTCGTCGCAGGAAAGCTTCAGGTCTTATTTTTATGTAAAAAATTCTATGACCAACAAAGATTGGAACTTTCAACTTTAGATACTGTGGCTTGTGCTTCACAGCTCTTTAACGCTTCTACAGCTGACTATTTTAAACCTAAGAGCACAAAATCTAAAGCCTTGTAGTTACTTCTAACAGCTTTCATTGGTCTTTGGTTTTTCTATACCTTTGCGCATAAAAAATATTCCACAAGATATGTTTCAATGCCCCCTTTTCAACTTTTCAGCATAAACCCAGAGAGAATGAAGTTAAAAAACTGGCATACCTGACTTGCTACACATTTTAATTATTATTCCTTCATCGTTTAGAACGCCTGACTAATTGGCATATAAAAATGAAAAATTGTGTTTTCTCTAACACATATTACAGACAAACACACAATCTTTGAAACAAACTTGTAATTTTTAATAGAGAAGCATGTCACAGAATTTTTAAAATAATACGATAAAAGCTACAAGTTTTAGAAATGTTAGCCTTTAACTTATTTTGTATTTTGTAGCTCTCAGGGGAATTTCCTTCTTCTCTCCTTTTAACACGGTGTTTTTTGGGTAACTATGATACTCTTAGTGCCAATCCTTCTTTAATCACCCTATGGCAAGGTTTGAAGTTGGAATTTGCTACCTCAAGCTATGAAACCTACCCTGACAGGAGGGAGGGGTAAGAAATGTAATGAAATGTGTAGTGTTTAACGCCCGCTTTTACTACATACGGCACCGCAGGCGATGACACTGATGATATATGAGATGAAGATGGAACACCGGTGGAATGAGATAGCGGGGGAAGCCGGAGATCCCGGAGAAAACCCGCACAATCGCCGTGTTATCCACCACAAATCTCACTTTGCGGTCGCCTGGGATCGAACCCGGGCCGCCTTGGTGAGAGCCAAGCGGTCTAACCACTGAGACACGGCGCGGCCTTGGAGGGGTAAGAGGTTTGGATACTAAATACAGCAGGACCTGAGGAGGGATGACAGATGAAGACAGATTTAAGCTCTCCGTTGGCAGTTCATATAACCTGCAGTTCTCCTCGGGCACCCAGAATTCTTAGACCCTTTGAGATCCTGAGGACGGGTATTCACAGGCAGAAAATTTCCTCTCATACAGATCGAAATTACTAAAGACACTTAGAACAATGAAATAGCCAACCAGACTAAAATATGAAATGAAATGAGAAGTGAGGTGAAAAGGGGGTACAGAAAATTCGCTTAGCAACACTTAGCAACCCTGAGAAATCCACCAAAAATACCTATGGATCTGTTGGTTTAATGAGGATTTCAGAAACTACCAGCTGATCTATCCCCCTTGATTTCCTCGGTTAATAGTCCATATGAATATTAAAACACAAGCATGAGTAGGCATCTATTTTTTTATGGGTAGGGATACAGATTTTTACCATTTCGAAAGCAATAATTCATCATTTAGTTTTGTAAAATTTCCTTTGTATAGCTTATATGCGTATTAGCAATTTAGAACGGTATACTATTGTGAAAGCAAGAAAGAAGTATAACTAATAAACGTGTAATGTATTTTGGTACAATATAAATGTATAATTTGAAACATATAAAATGGATTAGAAGTATAATTAAATAGCAAACTCTCATGAATGCCATGAAGCTTTTTCTTTTTCATCGATGTTGCTCCAAGTTTGAAGCAGGGTTACTGCCTCGCGATATTTCGCCAATTTGAAGCTATGTGCTTGTTTCAGGCTCGAACTGAGTACTATTTCAGGGTATGTATGGGTCTGAAATAAAAGTAAGCACGACACAGGAATCAAAGTTTGTTTCATAACTTTTTAAGTATTCACATAAATCGAGAAGTTGCCACCAACGGAAACTATATATATCCAATCCAGAAGTGTCCAAGATTCTGCCTAGAATGTACTGCTCACTTACAAAAATTCTCCCAATAACCTCCCCTTCGGCTAATTAACCTTAGACCCCCTCTACTAGCTGCTAATACGTTGATGATGATGATGATGATGATGATGATGATGATGATGATGATGATGATGATGATGATGATGATGATGATGATGATGATGATGATGATGATGATGATGATGATGATGATGATGATGATGATGATGATGATGATGATGATGATGATGATGATGATGATGATGATGATGATGATGATGATGATGATGATGATGATGATGATGATGATGATGATGATTTGTATATGAGGGCGCTCAACTGCTCGGTCAACAGCGCCATTACAAAAATTAAATCATGGCAATAGCAAGAGGATAAATTACTCATAATAAAAAGAAAAGATCAAAACAAAATGACAATAAAATAAATTAGCACAAATGAGGAAAAACCAATAAAAAGCTATAACAATAAAACACCAAAAGGCATAAAAAGCATTTTCAATATTAACTTGCATTTACAAAGCCCAGTGGGGGTCGAATCAATTTGTTCCTTTTGTTAGGGGCTGGGCTAGCACTTTCAGCAGGTTTATCCTGCCTTTTTTCTCACTGTCGTTTTGCCAGTGAGGACAGTAACTTCCCGCTCCACATCCGCAACAGAGGACCGCTTTCCTACTGGTAACGGCGATTCTTTTTAATATAAATAAGGGCGCTCAACTCCATTGTCATCAGCATCCTTTCACAAACTGTATTTTACTTTACTATAACTTTACTTTGACTTTACCTTAACTTTACTTTAACTTTGCTTTGGCTTTACTGTGGCTCCACTTTTGCATTTCTTTGGTTTAGCTCTGGCTTTGTTCTGGCTTTGCTCTGGCTCTGATCTGGCTGGCTCTGCTCTTGCTCCGCTTTAGCTCTGCTTTGGCTTTCCTCCGGCTCCACTCTAGTTTCGCTCTGGCTTCTCTCCGGCTTCACACTAATCGCACTCTAACTTCACTCTAAATTCACTCAAACCGTTCCGGTCCCGCTCTGGTTTCGCTGTGGCCTCACTGCAACTGCATTCTTTAACTTAACTCTGGCTTGGTTCTGGTTTCGCTCTGGCTAGGTTCCGGTCACCGCTCCGGTCCCACTCTGGTTTGGCTCTGGCTTCGCTCTAGCTTCGCTCCGGCTTCACTTTAAACTAAACTCTAACTTCACTCTAAATTCACTCTAACTTGTCTCTGGCTTGGCTCTAGCTAGACTACGGCCCACCTTCAGTCCAGCTCTGGCTTCGCTCTGCCTGCTAATGCGTTGTTGCCACTCATTTCCATATTAGTGAAATTAGGTTCTTTGCATCCTAAATTCTCTATATAAATTTCTAAGAAATGCTCTCACATAATCCACGAATTCCAAGCTAGTTTGTCATACCTACTCTGGGAACTTTGGATCTTGGAATCTGCTTGAAAATATCCCTCACCTTACTTAATGACATCGTACGCCAAGTCAAACTGCAATAATAATTAACTGCCAAACCTTAAAATGCCAGGAAAATTAAACGAACGATCAAAATATTCACGTTTGAGTTTATTATGGGCATTAATTTTTCCAATTGATCCACAATTTCTGTATCAACCACAGAAATAAAATCACGAAAGTTGCTACAAAATATGAACCAGCTTTTTCTTATTTCATTCCTGTTCTGCTTTCATTAAACTAAAATTGTGTTCTCTGAGATATCTTTTGGCATTTTTTTTCTGTATATTGGACCTCAAGTACCTTGCAAAGCTATTTAAGCACACTTAGGTTTTTGAATTAAACAGTGAAAAGCATTTGCAAGTAGTCTTCATTTTGGTTTTTTCGGCATACTTTGTACCAGTTCGGAATAAAAGTATCCAATCCCTTAAAACAAATAGGAAACCAAAAGATTATTCACATTAATGTCTACCTATATACACCATCAAAATCGGAAAAACAACTGGAAAATGTACATATTAAAATATTTTAGTTTTTATTGCATTTGTACTCCATATAATGATGTGAAACCCTTTATTTATTAATATCAGCAATTTATCATTCTGTGCAGCCTCTGTAATGCAGATTTAAATTGTAAATGCTGTTTTTCTCAAAAATCTTCTTCAGAAGTATTATTAATAATGTTAAATACGTTTTAAATTACATAACTGATTAATTTCTAATTTTATGAAAAAACTTTGGATATGTGAAAAGAAGCACACAGATAATTTTAAACATTTATAATTTTTATATTTTGTACTGAATATGTTCATAGAACGGTAGTCCTAAAATTACAAAATGCCAAAGCACAGGGGCTTATTCTTCTTTTCTGGCAATGCTCCACTTTGTTAAATCAGAGACAGCTTCAAAATGGGGTTCTTTTTAATGGTCTGCTGAAGGAAAAATAAATTCCTTAGTAGGACAGCAAAGCAGCTTGCCCCGTGGGCCAGCCTTAATAAAGACAATCACATTTTTTATTCCAGAGTTAACAATATTAATGTTTATAAAACAGATCCACTTTAATGATTAGAATTTTGTATGTGCTCATTATATTCTCTTGTAACGCTGTGATACAAGTTTCAGGTCGCTCAGATGGATATTTGGGTTTTTCAAAACAAATATTGCATAAACGTGTTCATATTGTGATTTTACATTTTAGTTTGAAAATATTTCCAAGAATCGCAATAAATTTGCATCTTTATTGTGTTTTAGCATGTTAATTGCATTTTGAGTCAATTTTGCAGTTAGGCAGTGTCAAAATTTATTAAATGGTGTGCGGGCCAACCCAGGGTCATGGGATTAAATTGAAATCATACGCCTTTATCCGAACCTTAACATGGATTTATTTTCTCGTTTGTTCTTTTGCTACACTTTGCATAGACCAACCAGACAGATAAAGGTAACTATATACTTCTGGTCCCGAATCTGGGAGAAAGAGCCCCATAAAACACACGGCTCACCAAAAGACCAAATATAAAAAAACTTAAGAGAAAAATCGGGAAACCCGAATTGGAGCACTCACCCTAAGAAACGCCCACGCGACACCAACCAGGCACACACACTGCTCTCCCGGTTCGAAGGAGCCACCCAAGAAGCCTCGGGCATCGCAGCGCGGAAAGCCCAAAACAACAAGACGGCAGCGCCCTCGAACCGGAAGGGCATCAAAAATGTGCTGGGGAGAAAACAAACGGCACAAACACCCCCTCTCCATCGGAAACCCAGGGTAGAGAAGCCAAACGGAAAGAAAGGAAAGGCTGAAAGAAAGCAAGGAAAGGAAGAAAGCCATTCCAGACCCCGGAATGATGAAGCCCGAAGAAGGAAACCCTAGGATAGTCGGACGAGCACCAAACATCATAGAAAGTCTGCCCTGGGTAGCAATGAGTATGAGTATTGCGTACACTTTTTGAGTCTTTCCACCTTCACAGCTGTGACATACCATACGTCACACTTACACGGAGAACACTGTCTCTATTTTGCACACACAGTCGTGACGTAGAGAGCAGAACACTGCCGGCAAGACTTTCAGGAGCAGAAGTGAACAGAGGCAAAACGTTACCAAAGGGCAGCAGGTTAGTCCTCTGAACGCCTTACAACAGCCAGGAAGGTCACGGAAGGGTGACCAAAGCAAAGACGGATGACGTGGCTTGAAGTCGAAGAAGTAGAGGCGAAGCTAGCTCCCACGTGGCGACTCTCCCGAGGTTGAGAAAAAGCGTGACGAACGTGAAGGTCACATTCACACCGGATCCTCCGGATGGGCTGGCACGAGGCGGAAAAATCAAGGATGGCAGAACAGGCAAGTATCACGGAAGGAGATGAGGAGGCTGAAACATAAAACAAAGCCAGAAACGGAACCAGAAGCAGAAGTGGTAACCTAAGAATGTTAACTAGCCAAATTTTTAAAATATTTTTAGGTCATAAGGGGCAGAAATATCTTTGAAGGACAAGTAATAAATATTTTGAAACCAGTAACAGCAATAAATCTCTTTAAATAAATACAATAAGGATAAATACCATTGAAGTGATCAATACTAATAAACACTTTCCAAGTAATAAATATTTTCAGCAAAACAATAATCCAAATTTTAACCATAAAGAAAAAAATACCTTTAGACAATATTGAGCACATCAACATAATTGGACACATTGTATATATATATACATACACCATACATATATAAACAAGTAAATAACACACAATCATGGGTACCCAACAACCTTTTTTAAATAACACTCACACATAAGAAAACACACACACAGAAAGAAAGAGAAAGAGAAGGAGATATGCCGGCATAGAGAGAGAGAGAGGAAGGAGAAAGTGAGTACATGGCTTGGCAGTATGCCGCGCGAGCGCCACACAACACACACAACCGTGCCCCGAGGTCAAGGGCGCGGAAGCAAAACAAGCACGGCAACGTAAACAGACACTGAAATGCCAAAACAAACAGAGTAAAGCCAAAACAGACATCAAATCATAGCGTCAGGGCACGGTTTTAGCTGAGTGATGTGAGCCCGACGCAATTCATGGGTTTTACAGTGCTCCAGAGTAACGGACACGCCCTTAAAAATGTTAATGATCTTATAGGGGCCAGAGTAACGCAGAGCTAATTTAGCAGCAAAAGCGTCCTTACGCGAACTTATAGGGAAAGATTTACACATAATCAGTTGACCGACCGTGAAAAGAGAGGGTTTTATATTTTCTTCATAACGCCTTTTGGTGAGCTCATGCGCACGTTTTAAATTATTAAAGGCTCTCTTCCAGTTCTGTCTAATAGCTTCGGGAGAAAAGGTCTGAGGAAGAAGATCATTTAAGGACCACATATTTGCCAAAGGGGAACTGGGTACAAAAGCAAACATTAAACTGAAGGGGGTGGTTTGGTGAGCTTCATGACGAGCAGAGTTAAAAGCAAACTGCAATTTTCCCAAGTTAGTATCCCACTGATTGTGGTGCTCATGATGGAAAGCAATCAAAGCGGATTTCAAATTTCTAAAACCCTCTCGGCTTGGGAAGGATTAGGGTAATATGGGGTGGTAGTTATATGTCTTACCCCCCACTGAAAACAGAATTCTTTGAACCAATTGGAAGTGAACTGCGAGCCATTGTCAGACACAACGTAACGTGGAGCACCAAAAGCAGCCAAGATGTTATTCAGGACCTTCGTAGCAGTACGAGCCGTGGCACGTGGCACGGCCGAAATCCACACGAACTTAGAAAAGGCGTCAACAACCACAAGGGCATAAGTATTACCTTGAATCGACCGGGGAAATGGGCCTATAAAATCTACAAATAATTTTTCCATCGTCTTAGATGCCACTTCAGACGCGAGACCACCCCACGTGGTTCGCTGCGCCGACTTAGCCATGGAACAAATATTACAAGCTTTAACACGGGTCGCAATATCGCGATCCATGCCTTTCCATATAAAGCGCTCACGTATTTTATAGCGAGTCTTGTTTACACCAAGGTGCCCACCAAAGGGTGAAAGATGAAAGTAAGCAAATACCATGGGAATGATACTATCGGGCAAAACGATCTTAAATTTGCCGTCAAAATTAGCACGCGCCATAAGAACACCATCACGTAAGCAATACGGCGGGACAGGATGGCCGTCCTCAAACTCCTGTATAATCTGATTAATGCAGGCATCCCTGCGCTGATGTTCAGCGATGCTGGTAAACATTTCGGGGAACGACAGACAGGCGTTAGAGCCAGAAACCGTCCCCGAAGATGGTAGCAGGGGCGGTTCCTCAGAAAACATACGTGTAAGGGCGTCAGCAACTACATTATCAGAACCACGAATGTGCCTCGGTGTAAACTTAAACGCACCAATCCGCACGCCCCAACGGGCGAGCCTACCGGTTTTACGTGGTGTCCCTAACGCCCACGTGAGAGCCTGGTTATCACACTCCAATATGAAAGATACATGTTCCAGGTAGGGTTTATACTTCTCGAGACCAAACAAAACTGCCAAGGTTTCGAGCTCATAGATGGAAAACTTGCGTTCAGCTTCAGATAGAGTTCGCGAAGCATAGCAAATGGGACGGCGCCCCTCCGGAAAATCCTGGAGAAGAACCGCCGCCAGGGAATAACTAGAAGCGTCAGTCTGGAGAATAAAAGTTCTATTGAAATCTGGAAACGCCAAAACAGGAGGAGAGGAAATGGCGGACTTAAGGTCTTCGAACGCCCGCTGTTGTTCGTCACCCCAGACGTACTTAATACCCTTCCGCCGAAGGCGATTCAACGGTTCAACCCGGACAGCGAAGGAAGGAATAAACTTGGAAAAGAAATTCACCATACCAACAAAACGAGCCAATGCACGTAAGTTCTTAGGGGGTGGAAAATTGCGCACGGCTTTGGTGCGTTCTAAATCAATAGTAATGCCGGCGGGCGACACCCAATGACCCAAGAAAGAAATCTCTGTGGTAGCAAACTTCACTTTAGACCTTTTAACCGTGAGGCCAGCCTTCTGTAAGCGATAAAACACCTCACGTAAATGTAAGATATGGGAATCAAAATCAGGAGAGTACACTACTAGGTCGTCTAAATGGTGGTAAAGAAATTTAAATTTAATGTCAGAAAACAAATTGTCCAAGAGACGGGAAAGTACCTGCGCACCGGTAGCAATCCCAAAGGGAATCCTATTAAACTCATACAATCTCCACGGAGATGAAAAAGCAGTCACGTGTTTACATTCATCCGACAAAGGGATCTGATGATAGGCGCTGTTTAAATCCAGAGTCGTAAACACGCGTGCACCAGCAAAGTGATGGGCGGCAGTATGGAGGTCTGGCATGGGAGTAGATTCAATAAGTATTTTTTTATTGAGTTGGCGATAATCCACGACAGGACGGTAATCATTGTCACCCTTAGGAACTAAGAAAACCGGGCTACTATAAGACGAAGTGGAAGGTCTAATGATACCCTTATCCAAAATATCATTGATTTTAGCCTTCAAAATGGCCATTTTGGGTGGTGTCAGCCGGTACGGAGAAAGCTTAACAGGGGACGGGTCGGTCAGCTGAATATCGTAGGTAATAAGATGAGTAACACCCAATCGGTCGGAAAACAAAGAGGAAAATTCCTGAACCAAACCTTCCACCACTGCGGCTTGCTGATGAGTCAAATGAGACAAGGAAATATCTGCCTCACGCTCGTCTAATAGCGTGACGTTACCTAGACGAGGACGAGGTGGAACGTCGTATAGTTTCTCCTGAAAAGGTACACTACTTCCAGTAGCGAACCCGAAAGTGGCTCGTTTCTTCGCAAAATCTAAACACAAACGGGAGCGTGACATAAAATCGGCCCCCAAGATTACAGAATAGGGTAGATCAGGAACCAAATAGCACTCATGTTTCCAAGTGAACTTAGGAAAGCGGATAGTACACCTAACCTTGCTAGACACGTTAAAGGACTGACCATTAACTGCCAAACATTGCACCTGACAGCTCACCTCCTTGGGACACGAAGGCGCCAATGTATTGCGAAAATATACTTGATTAATGAGAGAAAATGAGCTACCGGAATCAAGGAGGGCTAAAACGCTCACCTTACCGACAACAACCTGCACAAGAGGTTTAATAGAATGGGGTAGAGCCAAAATGCGCCGTAATGAGGCCAAACTCGCGCTCATGGCAGGCAACTTCTGGCGTGAAATGGGGCGCTGCCGGAACTGACTATCACGTCCAGATTTCGAAGGGTCCATGCCCGTTGGGCGAGGAAAACTACAGTTCTTAACCATATGTCCTACCTCCTGACAACGGTAGCATCTTACCCGGGGCCCGTGAGTTGATGACCCAGGTCGGACGCCGGGTGTTAAACCATCTCCACGATTCGCCCGTGGTGGGGGAGGTGAATTCAACACTTCACCTAAGCGAGATGGATCTACAGAAGAACACTCATTAAGCAGGGGCACTAAAGATTCCAATGCCGTGAACGTATTAGGGCGTGTCGCGAAAACAAGACTGGAGCGAGCTTCGGGATTCAAACCCGAAATGATGACGTCACAAACTGCCTGCTCCGTATCTGGGAGACGTAAGGCCAAGGCCACGTCTCTGACCCGTTCCATATACTGGACAAACGGTTCGGCCAGACCTTGAGGTCGTAAATAATGGTCTTGCAATAATTTTAACGATTCACGACGCGGGATAAAGAATTCCAAAACCAAAGCATGAAAAGTACTTAAAGGGTCAGCTGATTGCCTTGCTCTAAGCAAAAGATTCAAAACTACACCTACGCAACTGCCTGCATGGTTAAATCGGAAGAAACCGAGTGCACCATGGCTACCTTGTTAAGCTTTACTAGGAATTTCAAAAACGTGAAAGCCGACAGCACATCCGACACCTCGAACATATCCACTGCCTCCACCAGCTGTTGTAAAGGGTGTATGATTTTTAAGGCACGAAATGGCGTCGAAAGAGAAGCTACGGGACTCACAGTCGGGGAAGACGAGGTCTCCGGAAAATACAGCTTAGCGTCTTCTCCCCTTTGACGAGCCATGGCGTTAAATTTCTCGAGGAGCGCCTCAAAATTTTGTTTGAGTGTCTTAACACGAGGTAAAACCTCGGAACGCGGAAAATAGGTAATGAGATAATCTAACCTGTTGATATAATGCTGCTTGCGCGCCAATAAACGAACCTGCTGTCCTCTTGAAGGGGTCCCCTCACGCTCCAAATCTTGGATAACCTCACCCAACTCTAAAAGCGCTTCAGAACACACTTGAGGGGAATTGGCAACTAAATCATGCTTATCAGGTAAAGCAATGAACGGTTTGTCCTTGACAAGACGCAATGCGTCTAATATGGCCGACCAGTCGGCCGCTGGAGAGATCTGCCCACCACGAATTAACAACTCAAAAATCAGCTCACCTTTACGCAAGCGGTCAACATTTGCTAAGGAAGTCGCCATTCCTCACTGCCAAAGGATACAGTAGTAGGCACAAAGAAAGTCAAAAGCAACAAACACGAACGCGCGGAAACCAAGCCAAGAGCCAAGCGTCAAATGAACCACGCTCTGCTACCAATTTGTGTGGGCCAACCCAGGGTCATGGGATTAAATTGAAATCATACGCCTTTATCCGAACCTTAACATGGATTTATTTTCTCGTTTGTTCTTTTGCTACACTTTGCATAGACCAACCAGACAGATAAAGGTAACTATATACTTCTGGTCCCGAATCTGGGAGAAAGAGCCCCATAAAACACACGGCTCACCAAAAGACCAAATATAAAAAAACTTAAGAGAAAAATCGGGAAACCCGAATTGGAGCACTCACCCTAAGAAACGCCCACGCGACACCAACCAGGCACACACACTGCTCTCCCGGTTCGAAGGAACCACCCAAGAAGCCTCGGGCACCGCAGCGCCCCCAGAGAGAAACGGCGAAAAGCCCAAAACAACAAGACGGCAGCGCCCTCGAACCGGAAGGGCATCAAAAATGTGCCGGGGAGAAAACAAACGGCACAATGGTTGTTTTAAAAGTTTTGAAGAACGAGAACACAAGAGGATGAGTTTCCAGTGTATTGCTATGTACTGCATTTACGAAACGTCATCCCTATCGATCTGGTTGTAGTCAATAAACCTGAACGAATTAGTGTAACTGGCGTTTCCTAATAATTTTCTAAATATACATTCTACTGAAATGTACAGATAGGATAACACATAGGAAAATTAATTCACTGTATGAATTTTACAGTAAGGCTAAAACATAACATCCTCTTTCATTTTACATTCAATTAGGATCTCCACCCCTAGTGAGAGTACTTTGAAGGATATTGGTTGTGATAATATTTGCACCCTCCCACACACAAACATAAACACACACACACACACACACACACACATACACACACACATACACAGTTTTTGAAAACCATATGTTACTTTTATAGACAGTATTGAGCTCATTTTTAACAATTTGGAAAATTACCAGAACATTTTCGGCTAGTTTCATGATACAGTGTTCTCAAATCCAAATTGCTTCCCTGAAGTTTCTTTTCCTAGCTATGCATTGCATACCAATAAAATTGGCTGTATGTTGAAGGAATTTTAGGGATGATACAAATTTTAATTGCTTATGAGTTGCAACTCTATATGTATACATGTATATGTAAAGCAAACATTCAAAACTTTGCAGACGGGAGTGAATTTTCAACTCGGAATTCCATTCTCATAAACTCACCTCAAACACCGTTCGTACACAGAGCACAGCTGCAGATATATACTCGTAGATCAAACACCCACCCTACACGTGACACTCAGATATCTGATTCATAGGCAATGGGCGTTTATTATTATTATTATTATTATTATTATTATTATTATTATTATTATTATTATTATTATTATTATTATTATTATTATTATTATTATTATTATTATTATTATTATTATTATTATTATTATTGGAAATTAATTGTTCCTTCACACTAGCCGTGTGTAGGACGCACTATGAAAGGGTAGGGCCAGACTGAAAAAGTCAATGCCATAGCCGGGATTTGAACCACGGATCTCCTGGTTTCCGTCCAGCCGCTCTAACCATTTGAGCTAATATGGCTAACGTGCCAACATGACATTAAATTCTCCAACTGACCCATGTTTCTCTCGGTAAACCACTTAGGAGTTCTCATAAACACATGAGACAACTACCTTAATGGCGACTTACCATGTTGTAAGTACTTTAAGGCCCGGGATTTATAGTTAACCACTATTAGGTATAATTAATGGAAATTAATTGTTCTTTCACACTAGCCGTGTGTAGGACGCACTAGGAGTTTGGCTCTACCCTTTCAAAAGGTCCCGGTTTCGAATTTAGTGTAGCTCTAAGCTCCATGGACCGTGGACACATTTGAGCATCATTTCACCCATTTCATTCACCTCCCGATATGACATAACGTTTAAGGACGTAAAATTAGGAGAAAAAATCATTATCATCATCACCGCTCGATGCTCAACAAAACGTCCCCTGTTCGATCCCAGGAGACCACAAAGTGAGATTTGTAGTGGACAACACTGCGCAAGAGCTGGTTTCCTCCTTGTCCTCCGGATTCCTCCGCCTACATTCTACCAATTGCTCCATCATTCCCTTTATCATTCATTTTACCCTTATGCTATGAATCATTCCTCTCGTTCTCATCTCAGGCTTTAGGCCGATCCCTCAAACCTGGTTCCTGTATCAGGCTCAGTGCTTCGGCTTTCCTAGACACGACATTCCGATTTGGTGTTCCCAGTTCACCGGTATCATTGATGTAAGGCAGGAAAAAGAGATAATTTTATTGTTATTATTATAAGTAGTATAACTAAAACATTAAAACAGCATAGTGTACCAAAGGCATTTTAACAGATTTTACTATGAACCGCTTGTGGGAGATTCACTTTTCAAATCCCACCAAGGAGTTCCCTATGGACTGAGGTTTTTCCGAGTTTTCCCACTCATCATAGCTAGCAAATTCTGATGAGGTAATCGAAACTTAGGCCTCATTAATTTTTGCTTTTTCCAAATTATCTTTCTGAAATATAATTCCATTGCATGTTTTCAGGTCCACCGTGTGTAGGAATGGGCTTCAACCTCTACTTAGAATATATGTGTAACCCTCACACGCCATTTACTACCCATCTTCAATTCGCGAACAACTCTTGTAAATTCTTTCACGGAAAAGCAAGTCTTTTAGCAGCCATTCTTTATCCATATTAAATTATTGCCCATAAAATCATTTCAAATTAGGGAATAGCAGGTTAGTTGCACACATTATAGCAGATTAACACATGAAGAAAAAGGAAAGAAGGGAAATAAAACACAAGCTTTCATACATAACACATAACATGAGAATGCACACATAGAGAAATAAATATATTTGCAAACGGTTATTACTGCAAAACGGGAAGGCATTTGGGCTAAAAATTGTATACTAAAGAGATCACCATATTCAGTTTTCATCTGTCTCTGATATTTTCCTAGTTTTCTAGAATTATGCAACAACCCACTGTGATGAAGAGTACTTCACAGGATATTTATAGAAAATTCAACATTTGCGTTTCACTTTTTTTTCCTCTTTTTTTTTCTTTTTTTTTAGGAAGCGGTGATTGTTATAGACTTTCCACAAGACTGACAATATACACTTTTTCCATTTGTTTTGAATGTATCTGAAAATTCCTTGACGTACTACTATAACCGAAAACTAACATAACTTTTTACCTTTTTTTTTTTTTTTTTTTTTTTGTTAACTTAAGCTACTTGCTTTTATTTTTGAAGCGAAAGAGGGAGGAAGGGAGGGACAAGGAGAGGGAGGAAGGGAGGGGACCGATTTTTATCTTTATTTTATTGTACCTCACTGTTTTACATGTAGGGGAATGATATCCGAAATTGATATTATTCTGCCTATATCTCTTAAACGTGCAGTATCCACGGTTTGAAGGGTGCTATTTTCTTGAGCTGGATCATTGTCCATCTCTCTTCGCGTAAAAATCGTCTGAGCCGTGATACTGAACAATGACTTGGCGTGTCCAGTGTGTTTATCCAGGTAAATGTACCCATTATGAGCCAGAGCACTGCACGTTGTAATGAAGGGTTCACCTTAGGAAGATTCAGATGTAATATATCTTCATGTGAAGCATCCCATCCGGCAGGTATCCAGCTGTTACATTTGTCTAGCACCCAGTTCCATATATCAGCTTTTCCGGAACATACCATCACCCGATGCAGAAGTGAATCTGCTTCCGAGCAAATAGGGCATCTCGGGCAGTTAGCCATTCTGTGGCGGTACAGTTTGTCTGCCGTTGGAAGAAGTTCATTGACAATTTCATACGTCACCCCTAACCATGTGGTGTTCAGTTGCTGACAGCCAAAACATTTCCATATGCGCTGCCAGGGCAGCTGCGGATATTTTATCTGTACCTGTGGGGTGATTCTAACTGCTTGACGAAGATAAGCATAAATGTTCTTTACTGTGCACTTATCACCATCTATTGAGTGCTCCGGGGGTAACCGCTCCAACGCGTAATACGTGTCCCGTAAAATCTCGGGTACCTTGCCTCGTTGTCCTTGGCGCCAAAAATCCATGTGCGTGCGTTGTATCATGGTGTCCACGGGATCACTCTGATTATTTAGGGCAAGCAGAAGCATTTTGATCATCAACGCTTGCGACTGGAGAGCCACCTCTATTAATCCCCAACCACCTTGCCCCTTCGGGAGACGTAGTTGAGCCCGCGCAACACGGTAGAGCTTCCCTGTCCAGATGAAATAGCCCAATATCTGTTCTATCCTCTGGGAATCCCGCTTTGTTGGTGGTAGCACGTGTGCAAGGTACCAAATCCTGCTGAGCGCGAAACTGTTACAATATCGTATACGTTGTACCAAATTCAACATCCGGAGTTTCTGCTTGTACATCATCCCACGCAGTACATTAATCCGGGTCGTCCAGTTATATTCCCTCATGTCCGTCTCGCTATCACTAAAGTAAACTCCCAAAATCTTCGTGCGCCGCACCATAGGTATTTCTAAGATGGATGTGTCCGGCGGATCTGGTCCAATGGCTAAAATCTCGGACTTCTGCATATTAAATGTCATCCCTGTCGATCCCTCGTACTCTTGTAAACAATCTCTTAAGCGAGGACTGTCTTGGGGGGTGGTAACTATTACCGTAATATCGTCTGCGTAGGCCCTCACAACCATTCGCTGTCCATATATCTCAAGTCCATCAAGTGTAGCTTGCAGCTGTCGGAGTAGTGGGTCAACATACAGGGAGAATAGCATCATGGACATGGGACATCCTTGTCTGACTGAGCGTTTAATCGGTATAGCAGACGTTAAATAGCCATTGCAGAGAACTTTTGACGAGGCACCAACATACATGGCTCGAATCAGGTTGCAGAATTTATCAGGCACTTTTAATTCCATCATACGTCTCCACAAACCGAACAACGAACAACGCTGTCAAAGGCCCTTTGGAGGTCCAAATTAATAATCTCTGCAGACTGATGTTCCTGTGCGCAATGCAGTATACATCCTCTCAAGGCAGCTAACGTATTTTGCAGGGTCGCTCCCTTCTTTACTGCGGCCTGGAACTCGCTAATGCTATATGGTAGTATCTTTTGCATACGACCAACAATTATTTTAGCGAACAGTTTGTAATCACAGTTTAACAGCGTGATCGGTCGATAATCCTGTAAGGACTTGGGTCTAGCCACCTTCGGAAGTTGTGCCACTATCCCATCTGCAAATGTGCGTGGTAAATGCTCTGTATTCCACATTTCCTGAAAGACTTGTAACAGTTCGTTCTGGATGTGACACCAACATTGCTTGTAAAATTCATATGGCAAGCCATCAGGTCCTGGGGAGGCACGCAATTTGGATTTTTGGATTATTTCACGTAACTCTGATTTGGACAGCGACGGCGTATCCTGCCACAATTCTTCCGGTAGCTCTGGTAGGAATTTTGACATATATGCCTCTACTTTGTGTGCGAGATCTGCGGGGTCGGTGAATCGTTGTGCGTAGAAATTGTTCACTTCACGAATAATTTCGGCTGTAGTGGAAACCTCCCGTCCATCTATTTCAAGTTGAGTGATTAGCTTCCGGCGACCATGATTACGTTCCTTTGCCAAATGAAAAAAACTCGCCTGCTCCCCATGCAGCACTTCCTCCGAGTGTACTCTGGCCAAATATCCCTGAAGTTGTTGTGTTTTACGAGCTTTTATATGTTCTTTGATCTCCCGCACTAGTTGCAGAACATTGTCTCCCTGCTGTTGGCGTACGTGCAGCTCGTGGAGGATTTGGAAGTAATATTCCATGGTTTCTCTTCTAGCCAGCGCTCGACGAACGGCAGCAGCCCGAAAGAAGTTTCGTAATGTAGGTTTGGCTTTACACACCCACCAGTCGACTTTGTTTGGTGCACGCGCAAAGGTTTCCCGCAATCGTGACCAGCAGTCCTGGAAATCAGTCATCATTTCCTCATCCGTAAGCAAGGAGCCGTTAAGTTTCCAGTAACCTCTGCCTCTATTGCAGCTCGCCGCCCTGCCCTCAAGTGCATGTATTAGAGCGTTATGATCACTAAATGCCACCGGCAGTATTTCTGTGCGCTGAAGGCGGGGTAAGAGTTCAGCCGTAACATACATGCGGTCCAGTCGTGAAGCTGATGGTCCTCTCACGAATGTAAATTGTACTGCTGAGCCGTGCTTATGTTCCCAGGTATCTGTCAGGTGCATTTGTTCTACTAGCTGTTGCAGAGTACTACACCCATTGACGGCACCCCGTTGATCTTTAGCAGCTAAAGTACAATTAAAATCGCCAACCAGGACGATCGGTGCACTTGCTGGAATATGGGTCAAGATGTCTTGCCTAAAAAAATTTTCTCGCTGCTTTTGTTTATTACTTCCCGCAGGGGCGTAAATGTTCACCAAGGTAATGCCCTCATACACTGCTGAGATGGCTCTACCAGAGGGATGGAGCACGAAATTATGTAGTTGTAAACCTTGACGATACACAATAGCCGTACCGGTACCTTCCGGCCCAAGATTCGTCTCGTACTCGTAGCCATATAAGAAGTCCATATTATCAATATTCACCTCCTGCAAAAAGCAGATATCTATGTCATGATTTATCAAGAAGTCCCTTAAAAGTTGCTGTTTGACCACCTGTCGCAGACCATTAACATTAAGCGAAGCCCAGATTTGCGCACCTATCGGCATTCAATGGGCTAGGAGCACATCCTTAGTGATGCCAGGATTTCGAAGAACCAGGAACCACTTTAATATCAGTTGAGCCTCCTTGAACAATGCCTGGGCACGAATCCTCTTTGGTAAGTTTAGCTGAACGTAGTTCTTCTTCATATTCATCACCGTCATCCACTGCCGGCCGCTTGACTGAGTCTATCTCTTTCCCTTGGATGGGAACCGGGGGACCACCTTTCAGGTGTAGCACATCCGGAGGTTGCTGTCGTGGTGGAATTCCTTGCACTTCCATCCTCCTGTGCTGACTTCTTAATCGAGGGTCGCGACCCGACAATGTAATGCCAACCTTTTGCCTTAACTGAGCTATTTCAGTATCAGATACCTCTACTTCTTCATCACTTACAACCTGCATAACACCATCCCGAGAACTCTCAGCTGGAGCAGTAACAGCAGATCTTTTAGGGGCATCCTGTGTCTCAACCATAGGCGTGATATCGTTGGCCACTGCAGACTTTTCGGACTCCGCCGGCTCTCTCGTTAGCTCCACTACTACCGGACCATTGTCTGCCTGTTGTGTAGGTTGCTCCGGCGGCTGGTCTTCTGTGGACGTACTCGTCGAACCTGCTGCGTACTCTCTACCGACAGCAGCAGCATATGAGTTAGCACCTGCTGCGACACTGAAGGTAACTGGACGGTTCCGTGGGTTGATGGGTAACCGCGTAGCACGAAGGGGGCACTCAGCTTTCAGGTGGGTAGTGGCATGACAGAGATGACAAGCTTGCGGTTGACCGATGTAACTGATTCCATTCAAATAGGTATCGATAACCAAGCTAGCAGGTATGTGACGTTTTAGTCCCATCTTCACAGCAATCACTCCGTTGTTAGTCGGAAGAAGATACTGGGAGCTCCATTGCTCTCTGCGTTTATCATACACTGTACCGTATTGGCTCAGCTGCTGCGACAACACAGCGAGGGGAACCTCCGAAGGTAAATTGAACACTCTAACATTCACTGTTTGCTGATCACCCGGTGTAATTCGTAACTTTGCCGTTTCTCCAGAGGCGTAGGTAAAGGTTTGTTCATCTTGATAACGGGCTAGGAGATTATCGTATAATACCGCCGAAATCACCTTCACATATATAGCACGTTCTCTTGTGTGCAGCTGGAGCGTGTCAACTTGATCCACTTGTAATCCCATAAAATTTACAAGCCACTGGTGGATTTCTAATGCAGTAGGTTTACTTGCCGTTGCTTCAAATTGAATTTTTAGTGTATTCACACGTTTGTACATCGCCATGATTACTTTTTAAACTCAAAACCGAACATGTATAAATATACCCAATTCAACAAAACTACGCGCGGAGCGCTGAACTGTATACACGACAGCACAAACAAAGCCCGCTCTGCCTGGCGTTTACTACCGTGCACAGCGGAACGACAACCTCGCGGTATGCCAGTCACCGCACAACTGACTTTTGATACCATTGCCTAAAATATATGATATCCTAATACATTTTTCTTTCTCTGATGTAAAAATTTACAAAACACGTTTTCATACAAACGGTAGATTGCAGTGGATAGGTTTGCCTCTAAGACTGCAAGTTTCATCCACGAAAGATGCTGAATTTAAGTACAAAGCAATGCACTTTTTCTTTTACCCACCTCGGTAGCGTAGTTGGTAGCATGTACCTCACATTCAACAGGTACGCAGTTCGAATTTCGGTCAGGGTGAGTTATATGGATAAGCTTTTATCCGGGCTTTTCCCTTACCCTGATAGACGAATGTCAGGCAACTCTAAGCTCCATGGACTCTGGACTCATTTTAGCATCATTTCATCCATTTCATTCATCGTCCCATATGACTTAACGTTGGAGAACGTAAATTACAAAAACTAATCTGGTTTTATTTAAAAGAGGAACCGTTTTATCGTCATGGACCTCAAAGCATGCAGTTTTAAGAAATCTTACCCAAATTTAAAATTCTTCGTTTTCCAAAGCTGTATTTCTTTTCTACCATAAGGAGACATATTCAAAGGTGTGAAATTATCTTTCAGTTTTTATAATTCATGCTCTCCATAGTGGCACGTATAGTTACAGTTTAGTAGTAATATTAGAAATAGTAAAAATAGTAGTAGTAGTAGTAGTAGTAGTAGTAGTAGTAGTAGTAGTAGCAGCAGCAGCAGTAGTAGTAGTAGTAGTAGTAGTAGTAGTAGTAGTAGTAGTAGTAGTAGTAGTAGTAGTAGTAGTAGTAGTAGTAGTAGTAGTAGTAGTAGTAGAAATGTTAGTGGACGGGAAATTAAGCAGGAAATGAGAGGAATAGCGTATTTAAGCCAAAGCAGATGAAGTACAGAAAAGTTGAGGTAGAAATCAAGGTCTTCTGGATTCTTAGCAAGCAGTAACATCCAAAATGCTGCACTACAGGGTGGTCCGACAGCAAACCCGTAGGCACGAAACCTGTTTATGTTCATGTGTGCATAATCGCTAATAATAAAGTGAATTATCTATTGCACGATCTTCTTGTTCAACAGTATCATGCATGGGAATGCACAACACACTTGACTAGGAACTTTCAGTACACTTTCTTGGTAATGACGGCTTTAGCTAATCTCGCTGTTGATAAACGTTAGGTATCTATGTGTACTGCGCTCGTGTGTTCCGTCACGAGGAACAAACACAAAGCGAATATGCTTGGAAATTGAAACAGTACCTATAAGTAATTGACGACATTGATATGGAAGACTACATTGTTTCAACTGTAATTTTCCAGCTAGTAAAATTAATTTAAGGGTCGTGTAACAGTGTTGTATCCTTCACTAAATCCGGAGTGGAATTATGTGTTAATGAAAGGGTCTCTTCAGAGTCTCATTTTTAATTTTTCAAAAAGACGTTTAATTTTGCTCAGGGATATCCTAATCTAACTTTAAATTCTTAAATGTACTGTAAAATTACCACAAGGGACCACCAGCTATACTTCCCTTCCGGAAGAGTTCTACGTGTAAATGAATTGTGAGTATCACCTCTCCCATTTCATTCATCTTCCGATGTGACTTTAAGTTGGAGGACGTAAATATAAAGAAAAAAATATATCCTCCACCGGGTTTGAAGGATTTGAACCCGTGACCTCAGGAACTAAGTTCACCTTGTTGTCCCTGAGTCAGAAGACGACTGTAAAATCGAATCAGTGGAAATGAAATGTGTGGTGCTTAACTCCCGCTCACTACATGCGGCTACGCAGGTGGTTTCATTAATGATAAATGAGATGAAGAAGGGGCTACGATAGAATGAGACACCCGCCTCGGTAGCATAGATGGTAGCGTTTCTGCCTCGCTTTCAAGATGTCCCAAGTTCGAATCTCGGTCAGGGTGGGTTACCTGGATAAGTTTTTTACCGGGGTTTTCCCTTATCCTGATAGACGATGCCGGGTAACTTTAAGCTCCATGGACCCCTCACTCATTTGAGCATCATTTCACCCATTTCATTCACCGTCCGGTATGACTTAACATTGGAGGACGTAAATTACAAGAGAGAGAGAGAGAGAGAGAGAGAGAGAGAGAGAGAGAGAGAGAGAGAGAGAGAGAGATGGAATGAGACAGAGCACCTGCCCAAGCGCCATGTTGTCCACCAAAAATCTCACTTTGTGTTCGCCTGGGATCGCACCCGAGCCTCCTTGGTGAGAGTCGAGCGGTCTAGCCAATGAGCCACTGTACGGCCATCCAATCAGTGGAACTTGCACTGCAATAGTATTTATAGATCACCATTTTGTAGTTTCTACTTCTTCATATTCAACTTCCATTATTTTACCCCTATCGTGGTGTTAGGGGATACCTTTCCTCTATCCCAGTTTCTAATGCTATTACCAAATGTTGTCGGGCTCTTGGACCTAGAGAGTGGGTGGAATAGAAAAATGCGTAAACAGGATCACAGTTAAACTATTCACTTTTCCATATGGAAACTCCCCGGCAGGCCAGCAAAAGCTCACCCGACTGTGGTCTGGAGAAGGAAGTTTTACTTACAGCAGCACTGAGACTCCCGACGACACCTCTACCCCAAAAGCGACGTGTACATAGAAGTAAAGATAACTATATATCTTACCATACATTTTCCCTCCTACATATCTAACTTCGTACATATGTACCCGCCAGCCCGCCCAGCTTCTTAACCGCCCACCAAATATTTGCCTGCATATCTGTCTATCTAACTAGTACCTATTTTGTGACAAAACTGTTTCGGTTGCTCACTTCAAATGTATGAAAATATTGACAGAATTATTCCAACATTTACAACTTTAAACCCATCACAAATAATTTGTGCTTCCAGTGGTTAAAGTGAAGATGGATATTCCAAGAAATACTATGTGTTATTGTCAGGGAAATTTAAAAATCTCATTATTTCACCTTTATTTCACAAGGTCTCTACAATCGATCCGCATATATAAGCACCTAAATGATATGGACCATATGGTATTGCTAATGAAATTAAATATTGTGGTTTACGTGTAAAAGGTTATCAAATTTTCAATAAAATACGCGTAAGTAACATGTAATTAGGGTAGTAAATGTAAACTTGTAAAATCTTACCACCGATTATTGATTTACAATATTATCTATATTACCATCTACAACTAATGGTAATCTTGAAGTATGTAGGGGCCGCGCCGCGGCTCAGTGGTTAGACCGCTTATCTCTCACCAAGGCGGCCCGGGTTTGATCCCAGGTGACCGCAAAGTGAGATTTGTGATGGACAACACGGCACTGGGGCGGGTTTTCTCCGGGATCTCCGGTTTCCCCCGCCATCTCATTCCCCCGGTGCTCCATCTTCATCTCATGTATCATCAGTGTAATCGCCTGCGGTGCCGTATGTAGTAAACACGGGCATTAAACACTACACATTTTACATTTGAAGTATGTACTGTATCACTCATCTGCTTATGAATTGTGGTGTAAGAAAGGTTATAACTAATGCAGAATTTGGCAACCATTAGCTGGATAATGAAGTCATAGTCATGCTGAACTGAGATGTCAATCCAAGTATTCCCTACTTTTTAGAAAATAAGAAGGGGAACCCAAGCAATTCAAAAATAATCCAGAATTATCTTACGATTTTTCCTTTCCTAGAAACTTAAGCAAGCTACACGCAATCTAAATTCTTATGGTTGTTGGTAGAAATATGTTTTATTGTTAGAAACAACTGAGAAACAGCAGTAATTTACTAACATGAATAAAGTGAGTTAGTGATTTTATTTTATAATAAAAAGGGATAATGACATCTTTATGTACCGTATAACAGTACAAAGTCGACAGTGCGACACTAACATTATTAATAAATCATCTTATATAGTTTTGCCTTAAGTTAGATGTGCTAAAATGACTGATAATTATACTCATGATATTCAGTTGGAAAAAGGAATTAAGTAAATAATGGTTAGAGGTTTGATTGTTAACTAGTATCATCTAGTACACGTGTTTTTTTATTACTACTTTTTATTTCGTGTAGAAAGACTCCACCTCATGAACATCAATAAAGATGATACTAGTCTTCAATTTTTTCGGAGTGCTTTACATAAGATTTGACACGCTGCTCTGTAGAGCTACAAACATGTGGGTAAATTTGCTTAAATGAGCCCGCATCCAATAAGCACCTATTTTTGTTGTAATTTACGCCCTCAAACATTAAGTCATATTGGAGGTTGAATGGAATGGGTGAAATGATGTTCAAGAGAGCCCAGGGTCCATAGAGCTTAAAGTTACCTGACATTTGTATTTCAGGATAACGAAAAGCCCGTGAAAAAACCTATCCAGGTAACTCACCATGTCCGAGATTCGAACTCTTGACCTCTTAAACCTGAGGCAGACACGCTACCATCTACGCTACCGAGGCGGGCTAAGGAGCATTCAGTTACCCGCCATTGGTCTTATAAATAATGACGGAAAATACCGGGCAGAACCTTATCCAAGGAATTCACCAAAAAAACAGGAATCAAACTTCTATTATGTAGGTCTGAATTTCTAATTTTGCATTCAGTTTCTGTGTTGTGGAACAGGAATTTCCATGTTTGAGATGGGGTACACGTTGACTTTTCGAAGATCCACGTCGAGAAGCCAGATATAACAGGGTTAATTCGTTGTATTTTGATTTGTTTCTTTATGATTGTGCTTGATTAAATAAGAGTCATGAGAATCTTGGATTCAGGCGTGGTTTGGAATAAAGTTTCGGAGAAGTCAAATTTTGTAACTATTTAACTGTATTATTTAGATTACATTTTACTTGAACTTCCTTTCCCAGTCACTTGCAGGTTACTTCCAACATATCGATAAATTCTTACTTTGCTATTTTTAAACAGTTCCAACTGTTACATAAATTACATAAATGATCCTGCACCACTATCCATCACTCTCACAATTACAAAACCTCTATATCAAGATTATTGATTTTCCGTAACTATCGTGACTCCTAACTTAATTTTGTGATTGACCGATTTAATTACACGTCACAACATTACGTCATACAATTATTACTACGGCCAATAACAAAATTACATATAATTTTACTTATTTAAATGACTAAATAGATTGACATAATCATCCTCCTTTATAAATCTATAAACTTTTCATACCTCCTCCAAACATAACCCAAAACTACTGTTACAGGTGAAAAGTAAGAACCAGTTGCAAACACTGTATATCGGAGGTCATCAACATGGAGATTGATCACAACAGTTGGTGAAGAAAATGCCAGTGAATAATTATGATGGGAGATGCATGCATAGAGCAGTAAAATATTGAAGTAGGCCTTAATCTTGGAGACCGATAACTCTCGATGACCGTTGCTGTTATAAGAGTAAACACCGAGATTCCTGGAACTGTTACTCTTTATACACTGTTTGAACACTTGTTTCTTAAATGCACAGATGTTTGCAAAACAAAAGAAGTTCCAATTAAATATTCTACTCTGCACAACGATTTAATTGCTGACTGTGAAGATGAAACAGACAGCAAATGCCTACGATTTTCTGGGAAATTCTTTTGCATATATCGTGGACTTTGGTATCGTTTCAACTTAGAGAACACATTATTTGTGAATTGTGGCCACATAGTAAATTACACAACATGATATATTACGTCTATTTCCTTATCGATTCATTTGACGCCTTACAATCAACATAACCTTTGACATGCTAGTGACATTTTTTGTTTTGGGTCATCACTGAATGACAGTGAGAATTGGACCGTTGAATGCACATAATTCCGTCGAATGTAGATTAAGGTTCCAAATGCTTACAGTACTACAAAACAGAAAAGTTTCCATTACTTGCTCCAGATACCACATCAAATGCATAAAGATTATCAAAAATGTTAGGCAGGAAACATCAAATTGTTATCCCCTGCAAGAGCATAAAACGGTGCTCTGTTAATGCAGTAATTTCATAATAACAATTATGTGTTTTTGCGTGTGTGCATGTGTGAGTGCTTTATGCGTATGTGTTTGTTAAATACTTAACTTTCCTCAGAACACATTAAGGGAACAGGATTACTTTAAACCACAGTGTACTGAAAATAGAAAAGTTCCCAGGGAAAAACGTTTTACTGGATTATCCTCATTTCACAGCCACTGGCTTTGTATATTTGTAGCCAAAGTGGAAGAAAGGGCAACAAAAGAGAATTTATGTATTAGTATTTAGAAGTATTAATTAAGTTTAATTCCATTGGTTTACTTAGGAAATAAGCTGGCTAAGAACCAAAAATGAGTATTTCTATAACGATAATTCAGTTTCTAAAAGACATAAGTAACTATTCATCGTTTAAATCAATAGATTTAAGTGTATTAATTTTATAGAAACTAATTT
>CM060950.1:51930854-51950854 GCA_030765055.1 Mantis religiosa | reverse complement strand
CAAGATGGCTTAGATGAGTTTTATTAATCATGAAACATTCGTAACCCTAAAACTTTACTGCTTTCTGTAGCTCTCATCTAAATCGTCTTCACTGGAGGTTTCTTCACTTAATGTTTCCTCAATTCTGTCTTACAGGACCCAGTTATGTCTCCTGGTCCATCGTTCTTCACCCATTTCGTCCGAAGCGTCCTGATTGTTTTTCTCATTGCCGTGAACACGTGACTCCTCCAATTCCTGCAGTCTTACAGATCTACGTAGAGGTTATCGTACTTCCAATGGCCGTGGTCTACTTGTTCTTATTCTCCCCAATCTTCTTGCTTCAGCGTATTCCAGTCTGCCCCACTCTGAGACTTCATCTGCCATTGTTTGTAGAATTTCGAAATCTTTCGTTGTTAGTATGCACCATATATTTTTTTCAGCTAGTTCATCTCTGCCCTCTCTTAAGGAATCGTGATATTTTAGGCATTCAAATACGGCATTTTCCGGTGTGTCTCTCTCTTCGGCAGATTTCGCAATTATCATTTTCATATCCGTTTATCTTCTCTAAGTACACTCCATAGGGGCCATGCCCAGTGATATAGTGAATAAGTCCTTTGCTAGGTTTCATCTTGGTCAGACGTAGTCTTTCTCTACTATTTGGAAATAGTTCATAAACCCAGCGTCCTGCTTCTGTAGTGTCCCACTCCGCTTGCCATAATCTAATTAATTCATTTCTTACGTCTCTTCTGGTTGTTAGACGCCTTCCTACTATATCCTCTACATTTTCTAGGTTTTTGCATTTCAACCAGTAGCACGCACCTCTATATCTCACTAACAAGTCCATTGGCCAAATTGGACTACTAGTGAAGCCAAAGTTGGAGTTGTACCAAATGCTCCAGTACTTTTTAAAGAAACCTCTCTGATCCATCCTAAGTTTTTGAACATTTTGAGTTTCCAGCAGCCTATTTGCCCAAACATCCGCTCCATATGCTATAACTCCTATCATTATACTCATGTGGTTCGTTCTCACTACGTCAAGGGGAATTTTGTAGATTCGTTGTAAAATTGTAGCCAATTTGTGTATTACAGCTGCCGCTTTAATTCCTATTCCTTATATGTGCGCATCAAAGTTTCTTTTCTCATTTATTGTAATACCTAAGTACTTGAATTCTCTTACTCTGGATATACTCTGGTTGTCAATCTTTACTTTGGGATTTATGTATAGGGACCTTTTGATGACCATATAAGAAGATTTAGCGGGAGCTACCTACATCTTGCATCCTTTGCACCAATTTTCCACAAGTTGGGTTATTACCGCCGTCTTTGTCTCCAACTCTAAAAGACTATTTCCCTCAATCAGTACTATTATACCATCTGCATACGCGTATACGGTCCTTGCAACTTGCATTCTATCCATTTTCTCTAACAGGGGTTCCGTCAAGATATCCCAAAACATTGGCACTAGGACTGATCCTTGAGGGCATCCCTTAGTTATTTCTCTATAAACAATTCTATCCTCTCCAACAATTTTCACTCTTCTGTTACTACAATAGTCCCTCAGGCATTTATGGAACGTTCTTGGATACCTTTTCCACCCCTGGGTGTAGGCACACAGGGGTGCATAGTACGTGAATGACTGTGCAATGAAAGACCTACAGATTTCACTACAGATTTCGAAGTGGATACTTAAAATAAGCTAACCAGAGGTGAAGACTTGGAGAGTCAGCTTAAGCTACTCTAGAGAGTCGAACCAGGACTCTCAGCATGAGTAACGCAAACAAGACTACTGAGCAAACTTAGCACCCATTTTTTATAAGTTTAAATAGTAAAATGGCCAATAAACCTTACTAATTATTATAAATAAATTATAAATACAGAAACAAAGAGAACGTTAATTACTTTCTGTGGTTAGAGATATTTTATTATGTCTTAAATTATGAGTTGATGGTGACTGATATATAAGTAATGTGAGCTTATAACGCTTAAAAGAGGCAATCTCCTAAATTATTTAACAGATAATAGTAGAAATGCACCATACATTAGCGACATATCTTAGTACTTTCATTTTCATCAGTCCACTGAAGGTCACTTTCTCCCCGCATTTTTACAGTGTCCCAATCCTCTCTGCGAATGAGCAGTGAGGAGGAGCTGTGCAGCGTCAGGTATGGGACTGCAGAAAGATACATGGGGAGAGAATGCGGATATGCCAGCGTGACGTTGCGTAGACTGGTTAGAGTGAAACCAATATGGTGACATACTTCAGAGCTATTATGGAGTAAAATATTAAACCACTGCTTGCAAGAATAAAAGGAAAACGGCAGAGAAAACATCGACATTTTGAAATAGTTTTTATATCAGCAGTTAATGATGGATTGTGAGTCATGAAATGATGAGGAACTGTTCCAGCTCTTCGGAACGGATTTCTACCTATACTGCACAACAACAATTATCCAAAATAAGAAAAAGGAACTTAAATTATTCTGGTTCTGCTCATAAAAGTGACTGATTCTGCCTGCTAGAGCGCAAAATGGACCAATATTTTCCCCTAAAATCTTTCATTCCCATAACCAGAACACTAGTCCTTTAATCAAATCAGTGCTATGACACCAGAGGTTTATCCTTCAATTAGGTCACGAAAAATAATTAATCAAACAACAATAATGTTAAACGCAGCACTTTGTAACTATAGAACCTTTACCACTTTATGTTGAAGAGAGCAATTTAAGACACTGCAAAAGTCCTTTCTATAGATATGTATTTTATGTAAAATGATATAGGTATTTTTCTAGTTTCGTGCAAGCAAAAAAAAAAAAAAAAAAAAAAAAAAAAAAAAAAAAAAGTGTGCAGTCTAAAATCAAAGATCTAATGACCACACATGCTACCCAACACACAGAGCTAATTATTCTAGGCTAGGGATTACAACAATTTAGGTACTATATTTAACCAGTTAAGTGCTATACACAGGTACTGACCAATTAGTTGCTATACATTTTTTTCTCCCTTTCTCGTCAATTCAGACGTAAGGAGGCGCTTGGGTTCCCTCAGAGCGAGGGAGCCGAAGCATCTCACCTGAGATGAAATCAGGGTTGAGGGGTGGGCCCAACGCCTGAGATGAATGATTGATGGAACAATTGGTTAAATGATGGTGGGGGAAACCGGAGGTCCCTGAGGAAACCAAACCCAGCGCCATGTTGTCCACCACAAATCCCATTTTGCGGTCGCCTGGCATCGAACCCGGGACGCCTAGGTGAGAGCCAAGCGGTCTAACTAATCATCCTTTGCGCGGCCCTATATATATTTAATGTTATAAAATCATTAATATATAGTTCTTAGAGTAAAGATAGTCGCCGACAAAAAATATAGAAGAAATTTGTAAATAGGAGCTTAAAAGTCTTATGTGATAAACTGTTGTCTTGGTGTAATGGTTATGATTTTCATAACTGTTAGTACTAACGGTGACAAATGCAATTTTTAGACGATAATGCCTCTATCTACTCCTCGTTCGTGATCCTATGCAGAAAATTGAATTTCCTGCATTCATTGCTGGTAATCTAACCTAATTGTGTGTTTCCCAATTTTATTACAGCTATGTGCATGGGACATGTTAAATTGTTTTAAATTTTATAATGGTATTACAGACGTGGCATAACATGAACCACTATATGGAACATCTATTTATATACCGAAGGTACATATCACGGGAGGCCCACGAAATCGGGCTAGAGCAATGCATATAGTTAAAGTGGTCCTTTGTGCTTTGAACGCGAACACTGTGAAGAAAGGATGAGGAAGAGAAACTGAGGGCGCCGTTGCCCTAGGACGCCATGCGCTAGAATGGATGTGGTACTTAACCTTTCCATGTTGTACTCATCCATCATCAAGTTTATCCGTAAGCTCCGAAACTCATGAAGCACCTTAAGGAGAGCCTCTTCAGTGAATATCCGGAGGGCGGTTGTTAAAGCAGTCCGGCCACAGGGAGGAAGACATCTTTACCCCGCAGCTGCAGCACATCGAACACCATTGCCTGGTTTTTCAACCCTGAAACACTTAATGATGAAGGAATTATGTTTAAGGGAAGTGGTGAACACGAAAGCGGTGGTAGAAGCGGAGTTATCCCAGAAATCGTCTACCGAACCGGGGAAATCATGAAAGGGTCCATGTGTAAGCGGGTGGGCGCGGGGTATCGAGCCCGATAGCTGCCAAATAGCTCCTTTCGGTTGAACCAGCCTATTGGTCCACCATCCTTTATTAATTACTAATTGTGTTTTCGTGTATATATTAACTGTATTACTCAGCATCCCCCCTAAACAAAATAATAGTCGATATCTAGTGTACTTAGATTTGAGAATATCGGAATTTCCAGATTTATAAAACTCCTTCTGGTTCCCCTATGATGAAATTGCAGCAACTGTATTACAACGTTTCTGTTACAAGAAAGTATCTGTTAATCTACAACGTACTGGATCATAGTAGCACATCTTGATTGCAGATTAGACAATGCATCACATATCTAAAACATCAAAATTGGAGAGTTCAGATTATATTTATCAACGTAACATATCTTCGTAATTATTTGAGATAATTTCTTATCGCATAATGCCTGCATGGCCAAATTGCTGTTAATCGGTACATTTAACAATACTAATGAATTGCTGACGCTTTTGTGTTTATATATAATATTTGAAACAGGAGTTAGCTACCACCTTGTGGTTGACAAAGTGAACCTGAGAGAACGCTCCACTGTTTATTCTTCTCTAATGTTTTACAGTTACACCCTGCTTAAGAAGTGGCGTCCTTTCTTTACCGGGATAATAAGTACAACGAGAATTAGCATCGTTAATACAGGTTACCACCACATTAAATAAAACATTTATGACCGTGCCTTCAATAACCAGAACTGTATACCAGTAAAATAATATAATTATGATATTGTAGCAACATCTACACTGTTTACAATTGAACTGCATTGTAGACAGCAAATTGGAACGGGCGGGGTTACTCCACTTGCATCGTATCGATAATTTCACCACTTCACTGGACGATAGCACGATCAAGGACAAAGACATTCTCCTGAGTTAGCAACAGCACGTACCTGTAAACAGGTTAGGCAGAATATGAGTAATTTCTCCGTTGGCCGCAAATAAACAAACGCTGTTCTCTGTCCTGAGTAATCCATACACATATGAAACAATACGTAACTACTCTCACTTTCTTCTCGGGCAGCCAGCCAGTTGAAAACATGATTAGATATCAACGTTTCGGGAGTGTGCATCTCTCCCATCATCAGGATATTTATAAAATGTTATAACTACAAATGAAATACTAGGTATAACACAACTATAAACAAAGACAAAACACTATCAAAATTCGCATTACTGAACAAAAGACTGTTTTCAGGAAATTAAATGCCAGGTTAGGAGATGTAGTGAATATAAAAAATTGTGTCAAAGAAACGTAACTGCTTAACTTGATTATCAAGCTGTATTGATCTTGGCTTCTTAATTCGACGGATTTCCATTTTTAAGGACGGTTTCCAAGAGAAGCTGAACTGAAATCCATCTTTGCGATTAAGCGTGCTCCTTTCAGAGGAAATCGCCAAAGCCTTCTTAATTCTCCGCTCCCAGTAATTGTTGCATTTTGCCAAGACAGTCGTCTCCCAAAATTTGGCTCTATGGTTGTTCGTGTCGTGCTTAATTTAATGCGGAGGACCATCTTGATTTTAGCTGTAACCAAGGACTGTACTCGATAGAGCTGTATTCATATCACTAGATAAATGTATTGCACACGCTACATGTCTTATGTGAATAATCATGAAGAAGACAACAATACATTTAATATTTGAGATAAACTAAAACGGTTCTTTCATTGCAACAACAGCTGCACGCAGCCACACAACGAAGCACATCACATGTCTCAACATGTCTGTAACTATAAAGGAAGGAAGCCTCTTTTCTTGCGCGCTGGCGAGTCACATGATCAGCTGGCCGCATAACCGGCGTCAAGTGAAACATTCATGCGCCCGCCGGAACAAATGACGATAATGGCGCAAAAAATGGTCGTTATCAAAACAATGCTCTGCCAGCCCAAACTTCTCAGGTTGCATTAAACGAAGGCTCTATTCATGTTCGATTATTCTAGTAGCGATGGTCCTTCAGGTTTGTCCTATATACGGTGTTTCACATTGACAAGGAATGCGGAACACTCCCGGAACTTGGACGTCCAGTTTCTCTTGCACTGGTCTCAACAGCTGTTTAATCTTCGGAGGTGGCATATATAAGACAAACCGGAAGGACCATCCCTACTAGAATAGTCGAACATGAGCGGAGCATTCGTTTAATGCAACCTGAGAAGTTTGGGCTGGCAGAGCATTGTTTTGGATACGACCATAGAGCCAATTTTTGGTAGACGACCATCTTGGCAAAATGCAACAGTTACTGGAAGCGGAGAATTAAGGAGGCTTTGGCGATATCCTCTGAAAAGAGCACGCATTGTGGCGATGTTGGATTTCAGTTCAGCTCCTCTTGGAAACTGGCCTTAAAACGGAAATCCGTCGAATTAAGAAGCCAAGATCAATACAGCTTGGTAATCAAGTTAAGTAGTTACGTTTCTTTGACACAATTTCTATATTCACGCCATCTCCTGATCTAGCAATTAATTTACTAAAAACAGTCTTTTGTTCAGTAATGGGAATTTTGATAGTGTTTTGTCTGTGTTTATATTTGTGTTATATCCGGTATTTCATTTGTGGTGATAACGTTTTATAAATATCCTGATGATGGGAGAGATGCACACTGTCAAAACGTTGATATCTAATGATCTTTTCACCTGGCGGGCTGCCCTAGAAGAAAATGAGTGCATTCGTCGCCAGGAAAGCTTAGGTCTTATAATACATAACTATATTGTCGCCATTAGTTTACTTATTTTCACCTAATGACTAGATTAAATGAATGTACTGGACCAAAGTAACTTCAATACGTGCTATGTACAAAACTAATAGTTAATATCTCTCTCACCGGATGGCATAATCTATTGAAAATGCTGGGTTGACTTAAGGAGCAGTGGTGTCCTATCGTGGATTATAAAGCGTTTCAGTAAAATCGGTTTTCCAAACATTACCTGGTTTTTCTTACTCCACTTAATATTTTACTTACTTCTCCCCTTCACCTTCGCACCTAAACCTGAAACCAATTTGCATTCATAAGTTGCTTGAGTGCCAGACATTTGGTATCAGGTCAATACGAGACGAACTTATTCAGAGGTTGGTGTGGACCGTGGTTTCGGAGCATGCTTTCCAGTCACACAGGTAAAACGCTTCCATAGCCCTCTCGTTTCGTCGCTCACCTAGGCTGTTTGAGTGTGTGTATGTGTGCACTCGCTCGAGAGTGTATGTTTGTACGTCAGATGTTAATTCAGACCAACCAGTGAGTGGCACCCACAAGGCTAATGTGTAACACAGATGATATAGAGATTTCTCCAAATTTAAATAAATAAAAACAATACTGGAAACCAGAAGCATAGGCACGATTCAATGAAATTGATTGAGCCCTTATCGGTGGAAGCGTTAGGCATGGCTAACTGCAATAATGGATTGGGCTTAAACCGTGATTAGATAAGGTTCAGCTTCAGTGGCAATGCGCTCTTTGACGTGAAAATTATGCCACATTAATGAAAAGTCTGATAGGTAAGGGGTCAATATTACAAAGACAGCAGTATGCTATTGTTTTATATAATATGGTTATCTGAAGTTCAATATGAGAGGATCCCTTTTTTATTTTAAATAACGTTGTCAAAAGTTTTGTCTCCAGGTATTTCTTCCATGCTAGTAAATCTACTGACAGGAGTTTGTAGCTTTTAAGTATATTTAGAAAAAAATATTTTTCTAGGCAGCATTTGAACTCACAGCTGTCGATCATAAATGTCAATGACAATTACTTAAACGCCAATGACAACATTATAAAGCTGCTAACCTTAATTTGCTTAAGCATCTGTAATAAAAATTGAAAATCATATATAGCAATGTAAATTTGGCAACATTGATCCTTAAGTAGGCTAATTCTATGCGTACGTCACTATTAAGATTAGTGTAACATTAAATAAAGGGGGTGTACCTACTCAGTTTGTGGGGTCTAGGCACTGCCTAAAAATGCATTGGTGTTGAAGAAAAAAATGGTACCTGAAATATAGGAATGCTAACGGAAATGACAAGAAAGCACTCAATACGAATAACAGGAAATAAAACAGTATTCCAGAATAAAACACATTTACACTTTTAAAGTATATCATATAGATTTAATGTCGTGTATTCTACTGATCTCTTATTTATCATAATTATTCAATAGAAGTACTGCACTTTCTTTTGGCCCTGTTGATGTTTTTCTTCTATGAGTCACATTAAATTTTGGGTACTTTGAAATTTTTTCAAAACTCTAATGTACACCGAATGCATAAAATGCCATGGAGAATAAAACTTGCCCAACAAGCGATGACCATACTCTTCAGGGTCATGCGTTGGTCTTGGTGGCACTGTAGGTGGAGTCCACTAACATAGAGAGAAAGCAAAATTTGGTTGTAAATACATCTCTCCGAAATAATCGGCAAAACGAGTGACTTGCTCGTAATCGGAAGTTATTGACATTTATTCTACAAAAGCTTTTCCACTTCATCAAGAGTAGGAGCGACAGCCCGAAGAAGTATTTAAACCATTTTGCTAGTGCTTTATGTAACCGTTTTTGAAAACTAAACTGTGAGCTTTGCAGAAGAAAAGCTACCCTAAATGAAAATTCCAGCACCTTTTTGCAGCTTCGGGATAAATTCTGAGAAATCCTAAGTACAGGTGCTTCAAAATCTAGCATAAATGTCGCAGATGAGGAATGAAAGCTAAACACATTGTTTCTCAGATTGCATTGTGCTTTTTGGTGGTCTACTAAATTACAGAGGAGAAAGCAAAATACTGGCTGACGTACATAGCATCCCTTACGGCATGCCATATAGAGAAATGAAGATAGTGTGGGTGAGGGAGAAGTACATATATGTGTGTAAGAAGGATTTACCTGGGCAAGGAGAGGAGTTAGAATTTTGAGAGGTATTAGATATGAAAAGGATACAGGGAAATGCCCAATGTATTGGTAAAAGTAGAAAAGAATGTAAGAAATATAGGTGAATATCTGGGGAATATGAGAGAGAAATGGTTAAGATTGATGAACAACTAACAATTAAGGGCTGGAAAACTAGAACGAGGGATACAAGGGTGAGGGGGGTGATCAATATACGGAAAACCAGAAGTTATGTGTATTGAGACAGAGACTTGAGGCAAGCACGTAGGAATGGTATGTTAGATGTGAATAAGTCATTTTGTTATTGTGTGAAAGAAATATTACAAATATCAATGTATCAATGAAATTGTATGTAAAGAAAGATGAGAAATAAATATAAATACAAATACTGCATGCAGCGTGGACAAATGAGAAGAAAACATTATAGACATACCATCCGTTAAAATAAATGTCTGCTTATTGCATGAAATTGGTAAAGTTTTTGAGTTGTCAACTTAATATTTTAGTATCAATGTTGATATAAAGGAATAGCTTATGTTTATTAGACATACACCTTATCTTCCATTTGCACTACAGCTTCTTTCAAGTTTCTGGGAACAACAGGAGGCGATTTCCTTCTTTTCCTGTACAGACCTACATTGAAAATAGTTGTGGCATTCCACTTAGTGTTTTTTATCGCATTTAGCAGTTTCTTGAAGAGTTTCTCACTGCTTTACCTTATCAACTATTAAGTTAAACATGGCTCCCCAGTATATGAGTATGTGCATTATTTCCAGGCTCGCTTAAAACATATGTGATTGGTTGTTAATTGGAATTCTACTTGGAGAAGCTTCAAAAGCACACCTCCATGAAATTCTACCAGCACTCATTTCTCGTATTGACCCATACTTGTAACCCCTACGCACTATGCATCGCACTCCTTTGTTCATATTCGTAGTGCCGAACTCCGTTTGAACTGCAACTGATCGATACCTGTATTCTTCACGCACTATACAAAGCACACCTTGAACCGCAACCGTTCGGAACTGATAGCAGTGGCCAATGAACTTGCTATCAGCGAGGACTAAAGCGGAACTACCAGCCCTAAGAGTATAATATTTTATTTATGCTATATTTAGTGTGAATATTCCAAAATTTTACAATTTACAACTGTTGGCTACATTTATTTGTCGTCACCTTGTTGCTACCTTGGCTTGCATGATACCCTGGTCTTTTGATCTGCCAGGTAGCTCTTAACCTCCATGCGTTCTTGATTACTTATTTAGTCCATTTCTTTCCCCTCATCTTCCTTTCTTACATTTTTTATATTTCTGGCCCATTTTTCTTTTACTTTCTGCAAGAACCCACCAATACTTCTTACCTTCTTTTCCTCCCTGCCCTTTAACATTTTTATAGCTACTATCCTCTTCTCTACTTTCTCCCATTTTTCTTCCCAAACCTTTTTTCTCCATATTGCAACCTCCTCGCATTCTGTTACATTGTGTTCTAAGCTTTATTTTACCCGACACAATTCACAAATTCCCTTTCCCCTACCTCTTATCCCTCTTAGAAATATTATTCCTGTTCTCATCCAGGCTAACCCTTCTCTCTCTTGCCTATTGCAGTGATCTACATATGCTTCTCGTCCCCAATTTCTTTTTATTTGCTTGTAAAATTGTGATGATTTCATATTTTCCAAACTTTCCCATATTTCCTGTCTTTCTATATCCTCTATTCTGTATTTTACTAATTTACCCACATGGCATGTATTCCTTTCCTCTAATCTCCATATATCTCCCATTCCTATTTTTTCCATAATTCCTCCTATCTCTGCCCACCAACTATTTGAGTTCTCTAATCATAATTGTCTCATGCATAATTTCACAATTTCCCCTTCTTCTTTAACCAAACACCTGTACCAAAATGTTATTATTCATTCCATTATTATTCCATTTATTTTTGCCTTTCCTAATTCTACTAAAGCGACTTCCCTAGCTGCTGACCTAGTATCCCTTTCCAAACCCATCTGTAGTTTTGGTCCACCGTTTTGTTTTACCTCTGTGTCCCCCCCCCCCCCAGATCTCCAATGCATACAACAGTTTGGATTCTACTAGTGCTTCGTACATTCTTTCTAAGCATTTGGTTGTCATTTCTAGTTTGAATTTGCATATTCTTATTCCATTCATTGCCGCCCTTCCTATTGCTTCAATTCGCATTCGTCTTCAGTTAATTCCCTAAAAGTAAGAGGTATTGCCAAATATCTCTTAGGTGAACATTCATACTTATCGCTATTGCTATTTTACGTTGGTACCTTAGTTATGTTATTGACGCTTATATGATAATAATAATTATATTATATATTATTATATAATTATATTATATATTATATAAATAATAAATTATATGTTTGAGATCAAGTACATTGAATAAGACATCGTCGTGGATAAAATACAATGGTATCATGTACACATGATGTGAATTTACTAAATGAATAAGAAGGTCTTAATAAAAGCCAGTGATGAATTTTCCTTTTAAACAGATTAAAAGTGCATTGTTTGCGTTAGAACAAAGTTTTTTATAGAAATTAACATCAGTGTAAAGCAAATACTGGCTGACAAGTGTAATCTGCAGCTAGAAATACGTATGTGTTTGTGTGTGTGTGTATATATATATAAACAACAGTTAACATTTTCATGGTTTACATGGCTCGATTGAACATTTATTCAAAATAATTCTTATTGCCATTTTCTGACAAATTAAAATATCCTTAATGGGAGGGGAGGTTCCCCATAAGTGTATATCGTATGATATACCTGTGAGTGTGAATAAGACTAAAATAAATATTTTTCAAACCATAAAGTGGAGGAGCAGATCTTAGTTTACAAAGTAAAAATATAGGGCGAGTAATACTTCATCAACACGGTTTTTCCATGTGAGCTTGGTGCTGAGCTTAAAACCTAGTAAATTGGGGCACTGAGAAGTGCTGTTGGACATTTCTCTTAAAACAAGGTACATAAATTGAGTTTTGGTTTGATTCAATAAAAAGCCATTAATTGAAAAGCAGTGTTGAGCTCATAGTTCTCATAGCTCTAATGAGCTCATAGGCTCATAGTTCTAATAAACAATGACTGGAGCAGTGTTGTTCAGATATTCACCGTAACTCGCGATTAGAGGTCCAGCGCCTAACCAAGTGAGCCACCCAGATTGACACGGCAATAGAAACATATTCACAAAGGAATAGATAAACATTGAAAAGAACAAATGAGTGACACGGGGCAAATAAAATAAGCCCGTAAAAATAAAACAAAATAACTGCAAGCTGAAATCAGGACCATAACCAGAAGAATGTTGCAATCAACGAATGACCACGGGATTATGGCATATTATCGGGAAACGCCGACAACATACCAGTGGCTGCCATATCAACTGGTTTCCAGGCTCGTTTGTTTTTCCACATCACAGCGCTATCAGACTACTATTCTCAAAGTCAGCTCTATAGTTCCGACATTCAGAGTGAGTGACACATACTATCAACGGAGCACTTAAATTGTTGTTTTAATAAATATATTTTATATAAAAGGCACTTGACTGTATCCGTACCCCTAAAAAGAAACCAATTTTGAAGTGCAAAGCAGTTGTAAGCCCTTTAGCCCGCAACACTATACAAAATGAAAATTATTGCTAGGTTCAATGCGGTTCTGTTTAATGAATTGTGCAACGTTTTGAAGCAACGCGTTTTAACAATGAATTTGAGAATGGGGACTCAATAGTGATTTGGTTTATTTTCGCAGCTGCAGAGAAACTGTGAAGATATGAAATATGAATGAAATGAATGAATTTCTGTATTCTCTTTAAGCGGGACATAGGGTCTTCTGAACCGTACAACCTCGAGGCCCATAGGCAAGGCTTTGAGGATCACAGGTTTCCTGATCAGAGAGATTCCGGGATGAGTGATCAGCACAACGGCGGAAGTGAAAGTACGAGGGAGATACGGTGATAGAAAAGAGGGTAATGGAGCATTCGGTGGAATGCTGGAAGGGGAAACTGGATAACCCGGAGAAAACCCACCCCAGCACCATGTTCTCCACCAAAAATCTCATTTTCTGGTCACCTGGGATCGAACCCGGGCCACCTTGGTGAGAGCCAAGCGGTCTAACCACTCATCAACGGCGCGGCCGTCACAAATAATATACTTTGTGGTTAAATCTTAAAAGTAAATTAAAACTGTATTTTGAAAAACTTTGTACTCCAGCTGCAATGGAAAAAATAAAGAGATCAAACTGTTAACTAAATTCTGTTTTTTTTTCTATATATTTTTGATTAACGTTTTCCAAATTAAGCCATATGGAACGAGAAGTGAAATGGGTGAGCCCAGGATCATTAGAGCTTATTTACCCGACATTCATCTTTTGGGATGAGGGAAAAATCTTGTTGAGGTCCAAGATTTAAACTCGGAATGTCGGGAAGACACGCTACCACCAACTTACAGAGGGGGGTCCTGTTTTACCTATGGCACTTGCTTATGGTGATACACATAGTTACAGCTCGAGCGTGAGTGGATCTTTACTCACAATATTGTGCTTTAAGCCCTATGCAATCAAGTATTTATATGAATCTTCTTGATAAATACAAATCTATTTTCAACTACTGCAGTGTTCAATATGCAGCCAAAACTAAGTTGGTTCGCTAATATATCTCTATAAACTCCACATACGAAAATGTTGGAAATCGGTGGAACTTTCAAAAGAAACTAATAATATGGGGAAGTGACACGAACGTGGGCTATAATTTCCTTTATTCTTTCTGCATACAAAAATGATGCATTTTTCCCTTTGATATTATCTGTAAAAGTTCTTTAAATTGGAGATAAATAATTTCTGGTGTTATATACGGTGAAAAATTAAATGTATAGAAAGGATGGCTATTTTTATATTCTCACATCTTTATTTAGTTCATTCCTAACCGGGTCATAAGATAGGATAGCGTATATACCATCATTCCTGAAAGGCGCTTCGTTAGGTAAGTTGATTGTTCGTAGTGGACGTTTACCATCGCCATCGATGTTCCAAATGCAGATCAATACCAGACGGAGACTCACCTTAAGGTTTATTTATGTTGGGACACATGAAATCACTTGTATACGAAACTCCTGTGAACACACAAGCAGAGTTTGTAGCGAGAATTGTGGCAGTGGGTGCAGTAAACAGTGGCATCTGCTTCTTAGAATTTATCATTCCGTGATGAGACGCACGAAGCTGTGAAACCAGATCAACGAATGGCCAGAATTTCGAACAACTAATATGAAAGGGATAACAATTACAACGTATTTAGTTTGCTTTACCTTGCAATTAAAATGGTAAACAAGAATAATATGCAACAATTTGCAATGTGTTTTACCATTTACACCCATAATAATGCATGTTCGTTTCAAAGTTTGTTGAGTTTATTTATTCCGATATTAATATTTTATTCAGGGTTTTCCAATCACATCATTATGTTACTTTGAAAATACGCTGTACGGTATTTCAAATGCTTTCTCCTAAATAGACCTATAAACAAATGAATCAAATATTTCGTTTACGATTGATTTTTGTTGGATGGGGTTACACAGAAGAAACTTAAATTATAAGGAACAACATTTTTTGTTTACAGAACAAAAATAAGGTGACTCTTTTATAAGTTTTACCTAATAAAGTTAACGTTAGTGTAGGTAAACCAGTCTGTGCGAGCTGGCTCCACGTATGTGTTGGACTAGCATTTAAGAGGTCCACTATTCGATTCCTCTTCACCATTAACTTCTTCCTTTGAGTTTTTACTGGTCTTATGCAGAAATTGTATTCACAGCTACCAGAAATTCCCTCACTTTATTTCCCTTTCATATAGTTTTCTTCTCATGTTTTGGGTTTGCTTCTAAATTGTGTTAAATAAGGTTGTGCTGATCAAACAGCGTGGACACTTGCTCATATGCACTAGAGGAGTGCCTGGTTACACGAGTTGTTCGTCGTCCGATATGGGCAGTCTTAGTAGTGGATCGGTTATTTGAGGCAGAAACAATTGGACACATCCAGGTGTTTCTGATCTGTCTGCCTATGGCTTGTAGACATCAATGCGGCTCCTACACTTCATCCCTTCCTCTCAGGAGTTGGTAACCCCGATAGACCTCTGTAGATCACAGTGCAGAGTATGTCCCTCTACGCTATATACCCTATACCTTATAACGAGCAGACATATTGCTGTGCAGACATAATAATTTTTTAAATTTTAACTAATGTGTTAACTTTAAACAAAATGCTAAGAATAAAACGGTATTATCAGTTTTCAAAATACTGTATGATAGGTACGCATCCCAAAATAAATAAACTACGTCCGTTCTCCTTTATCGCTGAAGCAGTTGGACAATTTTCATAATTAGCCATCCATAAGTAACATAGATGTGCTTATTGATCCAACACACAACATAAGCCATGACACTACCTACAAGAAAACAGCGCCAACCAATAAAATGAAGTCATGACATCACGAAGTACCCTAAATACGGTAAGAAATTGATGTGCGACCCGGGAAGGCGTCTCGATCTTTATCCTGTAGTTTCCGTAAGGTTGAGATGTGGGTAATGAAGGAAACAGATTGTGATAGAATGGAAGAGAGAATGAAAGGGGGTGCCAGAGAATGGGAGAAGGATAGAGGGATAAAATTATTCAGAAAGGAATCAGGTAAGGATATACAGTGTTAGGTTTATGAGTGCATAGATTTCGCGAGCTGGGAGATGCAAATATGATGAATAATGAAGTTCCATAACAATTTCGTCCACTTGAAAAATAAAAAAATATAAATGAATATTGCTAAATAAGTTATCTACACAGTCTGGAAGCATAGTAGGAATTCAGAGCTTAACGATTATGCTTTGGTTTGCAGCCAAGGATGCGTTCACCGCTAAAACGGGTGAAAGTCTGAGCTTGAAAGCCGGTTCCTCAAGTACCAGTGTGTTTATCAGATTCCTGCTACCACCAGTACTGAGGGTGTGCTTTTCTTTTAAGCTATTCAATCGTATTAAAGAGATCTAAATTTAAAGTTGCGCAAAAGCTACGAAGAAATTGGCCAATGAAAACAAATTCAACTATTAATTAAGGAAATACTCATTCATGAGTAGCATGTAAATTGCATCAAAGCCACGTATTTACTAAACAGGAAATTTATTACTGCTCAATAACTACAGCATGGTAGCTATCTTTAATAAATACTCAAAATATCCTCCACTAGACCCTTTGGTATAACTCTTGTGTTTGGAATTATCCTATCGGGAAACTTATCCCAGTGATTGAGCTTCATGAGCATTCAGTCGGCTTTGCCATAAGCAAGAATCATTCTCTTAATATGTAAAAGCTGTCGTATTTCCGAATGTATTAGACACATCTGAAGTGCTCAGAACATCTGTTGTGCCAAGTGTCGCGGCAGGTAAGTTTATTAATTATTAAATTCCTGACCTTCCGCTTCAAACGAACGCCAATTTGGCGGAGTTTCCAAGCATATGCCCGCGACTTTTTGTAACAGACAAGCATGAATCCAGTCCTACAATATCATTTGTGCTCTAAATGAATCATTTTATCAACATAATTTAAAGACACAAATAACTTACCTTTTGTAGCTCTACCTCATTATCTTAATCGCAAAAGTGAATGATTAATGTGTGAAGGCATATTCGCCATCAAAACTTTGATAGTAACCGTGACCTTTAGAGGAAAATGGTAGAGGAATTTACGTTTCAGCTTAACGTCACGAATTTGCTGTTGCTACCCCTAACACCTTCTATGAGAGAGGGAAGGAGAGGACACTTGAGTAGATAACACAATCATGAATTAAGTTGAATTCTTGTATATGTGACCTCAAGTAACTCCTCTCCTTTTGTAGCAAAAGATATTCGCACATCACATTTTTCCTGACACACCCAACTGCGTAACAGAGCGTGTGAAAGACCACAAACTACCACCGATGTGTGTGAAAATGTACCTGTTGTTATGCAATTCTTTTCATCATCATTTGTGAAATGAACTATTCCTAGTATCTGTGTGCTTTTTTACATCGTGGAAACTGAGATATGATTGTAATAGACGCAGATGGTCAAAATGACCTTTACAAAACCTTGACAGCGAGTGTCCTAGATCATTTCACTCATTTTAGAAAATGCTTTATAGTGAACATATACTTAAACAAATACATTCAACTCTTGAATAAGTTTAACAGCCAACGCAGGTAATGGATTTTTCAGCTCTTATTTTCTATATTATAGACCTATATTATCTGTTCTTAGATATATTAAAGTTACTGTTAAACTTGAAATAATTTTCGTTATTACTATTGTAATAACGCATACATTGTTCATCGGTAATTTCAGATGACATGTCTAAATACGAAATGTAGTTAATGAATGTACCTTAGTTGAAGATAAGCACACAGAGAGGACTTCATTGGTAGCTAAGAACACTTACAGAAGTGAACCTAAAACATCGATTAACCAATCAATAAAGAAGATAGAATAGAAAAACTGGGATTGATGAAGAGAGCCTAAGTTGATAATGGTCTAGCATGAGTGAGCGTCTTTCAACTTCAAATTATCAAACGCACAATTTGAGCAAGTAAGGGACATGGCTGTCCGGTAAATGAGGCTCGCATTTTAGAGGCCCTGGATTCTATTTTAATACCCGCACTTCCATAAAGTCTCTGCATTTAAAGAAGCTAAGCTTGGGAAGCGAGTCCCGTCCAGCTCAGAGGGAGCGGTATGAGGTATGACGTCGAGGGGGGCTGGTACTCTGAGGGGTTTGTGGAAGCTCTGTGATGCCGTCCAAGTCATTGTCTGCTTCGTCCGTGTAAGAAACAATAATTTCTGTATATGCAAGCTTTGCTTCACGTCAACTGCTTATTCTTCTTCTCCGCAACCCGTAAGCACACAAAACTTGGTCCCGTACAGTACTGGTCTTTGATGAACAACACACTGACTTTTGCACATACAGGTTCTTGCATGTGAAGACTGGACGGTTCGCATAAAGGAATCACCACCATTGCCAGGGACTTTATGGAATTACGACTACTCCATCTTAGCCATGCATTTTGACCGTAGTTTATCATGGTTTTCCCTAGTTCCTAGGCGAACGCTTAAATGGTGTTTCATCTACGACGATTTCTTTGTCCATATTTCTCCTTTATTCTATTTATTTCTACTCCATCAAGTGGGCTTCTCATGGCTTATGTAACTGCCTAAATAGATGGTGCGGAAAATTGTTAGATGGTAAAAGTATTCCTCAAGATTACTAGAGGGCTGCTTGGTCGACAAATTCGTCACACTCGGTAAGCAGATCCAGGAAACCTCGTGTCTGTGATTCTTAGGGATTTCTGCACATCTTTGTGTTCCACCCGCCTGCTGCCTTTGACCTTCTGCGTTTCTTCACCTCATCACCACCTCCTGGGTGGAGAGACTACTTGAATGTATTCTTCTTATAAGCTCTAGTGTAAACGTTCAAAGAATTTACTCATAATAGTGTATAAGTTCAAATTCAAGTTACTCTCGTCCACATCATTTTTAGTGGTCTCCCTATGCGTACAGGTCTATATAGGTTAATAAGCAAATATCCTTGATTCATATCCTGGCAATATCTACTAATTATTATGAATACAAAGTAAATAAAATGAGTTGAGATAATAATTATAAAAACATGGTACACAGCGTAGCCAAATCAGTACAAAACCTTCTGAGTGTTACAATATAATATCATATACTTAGTGATAGCGTTTAGGAACTCAAATTTACACAAAAGCTGCCGGGGGTAATTATAACGATTATAATGCACATGCCGTGTTATTCCTAGTGTACACAGATGGAAGAAGGAATTAGGAATCCTATTTTCCCCGTAGTTATTAGCCTCAAACTATTTCATTGGAAAACAGCAGAACCTCTAATGCATAAGTATATTAATTAAATATAGCAATTTGTTTTTATCCATTCCACCTTCTGCGTGTCTCTCTACTCCCCTTTCCCACTTTTTCTCATTTTACAACTCAACCCTGGCATTGCATCTATATTTAATGAGGCTTTAAAACTGGAAATAAGGCATTTTCCAAAGTATTACAAATAAGGCTGTTACAAAAGGACATTTTGTTACATGCCGTTCCATTTTTTCTAATCCAGAAGATTCGAATTTGCCAATGTTCCATTCCTTCGATTCCAGAAATATTGGTTTTAAGAACATTGCTTCCGCGACTGGCAGGTGATGAAAAGCCAGCCTCGGGAAGCTGTCAATTATGAATTGGTCAGAGTGGTGACCAGAGAAGAATTATGAAGTGAGGACATGAACAACAAAGTTGGTGAAACTTTCCTGAGAATCGGCAAGCAGTGAGTATCGATGTCGGTCTGCAAACAGTGAGAGTCGAGAAGACAGAAACAGCGCAAGCTGGTGTTGCAACACAGGAAAACACATTTGCCCTGACGTGATTGCTCTGTGCATTAGTAAGGACTGAAAGAAAGAGACTGTTAGCACTGGACTAACAATTCTAAATAAAGTGAGTATACTACAACTTCGTGTAGTTATTTTGTCACATTATGAATGTAGGCTGCATTTTCTCTAACTAGAAGTTAAGGTATGTCATGCACAATGTTTCTGATTCATGTTTTTTGTCATTCTGGAATGAAAAAATAAAATACATATACAAATTAATTTGTATTGGACACATAAATTATAGTGCATATATACACATATTTCAAATTCAAATTTTGATATTAGTATTCTTTATAATACTCGCTGCCATAAGCCCTTCTTTCCAACTCAAAGAACAATTTAATTATCAATTACTCCGTGGCTAAAACTTTTTCCCTCATTAAATGTGGAGTGAAAGCACTCCCTGACTACTATTTAAGTAAATGCAAGTTTCAATAATGGGTGAATGTGGAAATACCCTCTTCTCTGTCTGGGCTCTCCAAATCCGCCACTGCACATTCCT
>CM060950.1:51910854-51923354 GCA_030765055.1 Mantis religiosa | reverse complement strand
GGCATGTGAATGTAAATCACATTTTCCGTTACAGTATCGTACGTTACTTCCCGGCAGTTTGAAGTTTGGTCGCTGGCTTTGTTGCAGAGAGGAATAGTTCCTTACATATATCAAGCTGACGGGTTTCGATTTGTGGCCAAGATTAAATTATGCAAAATGTCTTCGAAGCGCTTTTTATTGATTTTGGTCTCATGCTCGAGAAAGTCGACAAGCAGTGAATTATTTATACAGACCTAGAACTGTGAGTAAGGCTGTTGCCTTTTTATGAATATTTATTTCTATTTTCCCAATGATACATCGAAGCTTAACAGTGGGGCATGTCATAATCTTTGATGAATAAGGTGCTATATTATTATGACCTAATTTGTCAAATTTGAGAAAAATGATGAAATATATAAATGTACATGACAAGAGTTAAAACAGTTATTAACAATTTGGATATATTTCCAACGTAAATAAATAAAACTCCTTACCTTAATTATGTTTTCAGCTGTAGGTGGGCTGAATACGTATGAGATAAGTTAATGTCAGAGGTTCTCTCCCATTAGTCCTGGACCCGTAGGACCAAGGACCCGGGCCTCCTTCGACCAGGGAGTTACCGAGCTGTCCTAAAAGGGTGCTGGGCGCGTCCGTGGGGCTTTCCATAGGGCAAGACCTAGCAACCAACAAGCCCGCCCATCTGGTCCTATGGACTGAAGACAGGATGGAAGTGGATACGCCACATACACGCACCAACTCCAAAATGGGAAGGCTACCGATATGACCTCGGTGGGGCCGCCTGAAGATCTAGCACACTTTCTAGTAGCTATGCTGGCTAGTACGCGGGAATATTAATGGCTTCCCTCAACCCCGTCCGGAGACGTACCCGATCTCCCACGGTTATCGGGAACCACTACCCCCTCGAGGCCAACCCAATCCGAACAACTCCCAATCAGGGAGGGCCTCGAATGTTCGGCCCGAGGTTCCTCTAGTAACGTCAGAGGTACCATGAATGCCAGGGGTCCGCAGCGCCCCCACCACTGCAGCTGAAGGGGACGGATCCCCTGCCCTACGGGGACGTATGAGATAAGTACAAAATTGGAAATTAATTTTTCCGTCCACCCGCTCTAAAGACTGGAAACCAGACGGAAACTAGAATATCCGTGGTTCAAATCCCGGCTATGGCATTGAATTTTTCAGTCTGGCTCTACCCTTTCATAGTGCGTACTACACAGGATTAGTGTGAAAGAACAATTAATTTCCATTAATTGTACCTAATAGTGGTCAGAACTATTAAGCCCGGGCCTTAAAGTACTTACAGCACAGTAAGTCGACATTAAGGTAGTTGTCTCATGTTTTTATGTGAACTCCTAGTGGTTTACCGGAAAAACACGAGTCAACTGGAGATTTTAATGTCATGTCGGTATGTTGGCCATAGTAGCTCAAAGGGTTAGAGCGGCTGGACGGAAATCAGAAGATCCGTGGTTCAAATCCCGGCTATGGCATTGAATTTTTCAGTCTGGCTCTACCCTTTCATAAAAACAAAATTATTTATTGTAACCATCTGGAAATCAGAAGTCAATTTATTACATGGAATTCCAATTTTCACATTTATTTATCTGCTAATTGCAGCAATAACAATCATTTTGTTTGGTAATAATTATTCAATTTTTTGTATTGTCCCATAGTTGTATTGCCTATGAGTGAATATGTAATAAGATCATTTGTACTAATGTCTATCTCGGTTAACATGAAGTGGGTAGAATAATAATTCCCGATATCAGCGACAGGTGTTAGACTTTTTATCTTCACACGGCGGTTAGTCTGTTTAGCAACAGTTATAACAAAAACTGCATTTCACCAAAAAGTGTTAGTTTAACACTCTTGTTAAATCTCTTATTAAACTAACAAGCCATATATCTGTTGTGTGGTAAACCCGCATACCAGTGTTAAACTGATTTGGTTCTAATTGGAGCCACGAGTTCTCTTATCCTCAGGCGAATGGTTGTAGGAAATGGATTTTGGTGGTTGTTGACTACTCGTTCGTATTAATAACACTTTGTTTGTTGCAGAGCTATTTGGTTTAATTCCTACTAAGTTTGCTTATCAACTTGGATCGGTGACCACCTGTTAGGAAAATACCTAACAAATTCAATTTTACTTGAAAACATGGATTGCTGTTTAAATTTACTTCTGCGCGGATTCTATTTCTTCTTTATACGGTGACTACTTTGCTCTAATAAACTTCTAATGCTGCTTCCACTTACGCTGGTTGCGCTATTCTTAAATTCCCTACATTTCTGACTTATAAATCTTCGCTTCTCTTCTTAACGCGCATGAACACGTCCTTCCTGTCGTAGTATCATCTTTTAAGTACATTTTTCTTACTTCAGGATTTAGTTCGAAACTTATTCTGACCTCCTCTGTAACTTTATCACATGACCAAACTAGCTCACCCTTCTCAAATGTTACACTATTATTGGTTTCTCATTTATTTCGAATTTTCGTATTGGTTTGTAAAACTCATCTAACTCATTGACGTTCAGCCCACCCTGAGTTTGGGACCACCTACCCTGAGTTGTTTGTAACGGTATCCATGGCTATCAGATCAGCGAAATATATCCCTTTAGCGTTCATGCTCAACTGCATTTTGAAAGCCCTTTGTTCCAACACATTCATGGCTGGAAGTATACTATAGTTCTCAGACATTGAACTTTAACTATCAAAAAGAAGATAACGGTCCTCCCTTCATGTCTCTCCGGAATGTACAGGTTTTTACAAGAATGTTTTCTTTTCCTTACCTGGATACTAGTTTGTATGTTATATTAAATTATATTCTTCCCTTCTTATTCTTTAAGTCAACTGCTATTTTAATCATTACTCTGTCCATTCTAATATCATATTATTATAACAAGACTTTAATATCTGTTTAGCAAAGCATTTTTATTAATTTATCTTCTTTTTAATTATGTCAGTTCGATTAATTCGCCGCCTCCTAATCGCTGCCTGATACTGCAGTTACAGTTGTTAAATCGTTAGCAATTGCAAAAATTGTCAATATGGCGGGCATGAACCCAGCTTTTAATATAGATTTGCCACATTTAGATTTTCTAAATGGTATTCGTAACAGATTACGGCCTATGAGAAACTGATTTTGAGTAGCTATAAGAAGATTTTCGACAGAGTTATAGACTGTCGAAACAAGTTGTTATGAAGCTTACTGCTGAAGTACAAGAGAGGTTAGAACCTGCATCGAGTAGGAGTATGCCGATCGCACATTTGCTTCAAGTATTAATAACTTTACGATTTTATAATTCCCTGAATTCTGTGGATAATAAACTGTCAACCTCCCGCCTTGAAACGTTCAAGACACTGATCACTTCTGTCTTTCTTGGTAACTCGTTTTAAATGAGATCACCAACGCTTCTCATATGATGGTAGTATCCGGAAATCTGCTTACTGAAAGTTTTCTAGAGAAAGTCTATTACCCAATTCAGATGCTGTTTAATCTCGCTTAGTTTCACTTTCGACTTTCCGAAATCCACAACCTCAGCTTCGGATCCGCCATCAGTGCCCCTTGCATTGCTTTCACTTTCCAGAATCGTTTCGTCAGTCATGATGTGATAGCCTGGATCATCTTCATCTCCGTCAAGTCAGTCATCGAACGTGTCTACTGTGACAGCTCTATTGCCACCCTAACCAGCGTTTGGTGAAATTCATTTTAAATCAATTGCATTTGGTGTCTAACTCAACACTGTCATCATACAAAAGTTTCTTCCGCACATTAGTGAATGTAGAGCTCGAAATGCTGTTTGCTGCACTTTCAATATTGAAAACCATGGATCTGAAATCAGACATACAAACATTCTGCACGTACACACGCAAGAGTGGCATCATTTTCATGCATTTCGATACTTTTCAGTTTCTCGTGCTTGCGTCTCCCCGATGGCAATGTAGGTTTACTAAACGACATTATGCACTCGATTTGTTCCTTTAATTTAATGACTGAGAAAGGTGAGTGTTGAACTAACCTTTATGAAAAGAGTTGCAAGCCCTTGGGAGGGAGGTCAGCCTAATGTACAGTCTGGTGCACGGAAACTTTCCGACATATGGAGTAGCTGTTTAGGTTGTTAGGTGAAAGGCACCACGCCCCCAGTTCAAACCCCTGTCAGCGATAGGAAGGCGTGCGCCAGCCCTTTGTTTTGCTGGCGGAGGTGAACCAGAAGCCCAGAAATTTAAGCTACATTGAAACATATAATTCAGAATGCGTCTCATCGGAATTTATTTTTATCAGCGGATATTGAGGACAGGAGTAGATTGCCCATCATCGTCGAATAATGAAACTTCTCAGGTTCGTGCAGTTCTTTTTGGGGGGAGGGAAAGAGGGATGGGACAGATTTATCTGTTTTATTATATTTGTCAAATTTAACTCCACATAGCGCATAATCATCTCATTTCATTACAAAATAATTTAAAGCTGTAACTTAAAATCTATTTGCAGAAAATATACCGAGCATACTAAAACATATTTTCCTCATGTAGACAACCATAAGGGGAAAACACAAAGACAATGGTATTCTAGTAGTTAATCCATGAAACCCCATTCCTAATTACCCACCCCTTGTCCTTCTCCCCGATTTCCGAGTTAAGACATCAAACCAATGAGGGATGGACACAGCAAGGAGGTGATGTTGACTGTTCCACTAAGGTTAAATTTTTCACTATCACTCCCATTTGCACTACGCACTTCGACTACGCGCCTTGTTCATCGGTCATTGCTTGTGTCATTTGATTTCGATATAATACGATAAGAGATTGGCACAGCCAGGATTTGTGTAAAACACGAATGGTGAAACGTATATGCCCACATTATATAAAGTAACACACTAGAAGACACCAACACCATCGGAACATTTCCGTGCACCGGACTTTACTACTGGCATTTATATATTCCTGTTATTGCTAAGAAATTCCTATTGTACAGAGTATGCAAAAATAAACAAGACATTGTCCTTAAGTTTGTCTTAGTGCAGTGTTGTAATTTAAGTTAGCAATTCGCAGATTATTTTTAAGGGTGCTTGTACGGATCAGGCAAACTCCGTTTCAAACGGGTCTGGATTAACGACGTTTTATTGCATGTGTAAAACCAAGTAATTCTTTTTTTTCTAATACTCACGATAACGTGGTTTCCTTACAGACAGTTGTAAATCAAACTGAAAGATAAGCCCTCAGTAAATTCAGGTGTTATAGTAGTAGCAATATACTTGCATAAAGAGTTTTATTTCAATGTACAACAACAAGAAAGCTGCTAAAAATCACACAGGAAATGACACCAGTACTCATTGCATTGCTTTTTAACAGTATCTCTGAATGCATTTAATTGACAAGTGTTTTATATGAAGACGGCATTTAAATTCCTTAAGAACATAAAAAAACAACATTCTAAGACATGAATATAATTTGCACGGCGACATATATCAGCATTGCCTTCTTTTATGATAATAATTTATCTTATGTTACATTAATTAAGCTCTCTAAAGCATTCACCTACTGATATAGCCACAAATTACTTTTTATTAAGACGATTGTGTGGTTTTTGTTGTAGAGTAATAAGTTCTAATTTTTATGGAGCCAGTCTACAAGCCCAAGGTAAGGGCGAGAGAGGGGGGGAGGAAGAAGACGGCCCAGGGAGTAACAAAGATCTGTTCTAGCGAGTCAGGGACTTGACAAATAAAAATGATACACTTGTCTTTCTTACAATGTTTCAGGTTTCGGCAACAATGAAGACGGGTTTTAATGCTTCAGTCGAGGTTGTTAATATTTAATGCATAAATAGCTCATAATTCTTTCAACTCCCTTGTCAGTATGCTGCACACACGTACACCGTTGTTTCTCTGATTTTAGCTGACCGCCGTGGCTGTGACAGGAATATTATACTTCTACCTTCTTCAAGGGAAACACGGATACAGTTGCAGCGACACCAATGTTTGCAGTTTCTTTCAAAATTTATAACTGAGGGCTTTGTACTAATATTACTGATCTCCTAGAAGCAGTACCAGTGCTACGATTCTTCTTGTCCTTTTTTTTAGTCTGGATCAACTGATCTTAGTATGGCTTTCTCAACGCTAGCGTATTCTAATTACAAGGATTATTTTGTCGTACCAAAAAGATTATTTGCAAGATTTTCCCAGAAATACACGTTTTGAGGCTCCCTAAACCAAAAACACATTTTTAAAGATCATCCATGTAAAGATGTAGGCGTTCACGGCTGGATTCCCAAATACTTATAAAGTATTTCAATAGGACATTTAACAAATAATACTGATACATCATCATCATCATAATCATCATCATCATGTTCATTATCATCATCATCGTCGTCGTCGTCATCATCGTCATCATCGTCATCATCGTCATCATCATCATCATCATCATCATCATCATCATCATTATTATTATTATTATTATTATTATTATTATTATTATTATTATTATTATTATTATTATTATTATTATTATTATTATTATTATTATTATTATTATTATTATTATTATTATTATTATTATTATTATTATTATTATTATTATTATTATTATTATTATTATTATTATTATTATTATTATTATTATTATTATTATTATTATTATTATTATTATTATTATTATTATTATTATTATTATTATTATTATTATTATTATTATTATTATTATTATTATTATTATTATTATTATTATTATTATTATTATTATTATTAATTACACTCGTTCTTTAAATATTTCGCACATTATGTCAGCATTTAGTCTTCCAAAAGAAGAAGTTGATGTTTTGATACACCTGGAAGTAAATGATTCTGTAGTAGATCAAAAACTGACTGTCAGTCATCCATGTAAATGCTGATATGAAAACATGAAAGTGCACGAAAATCAACAAGAATTGTGGACTTATCGACCAGAACTAAGCCAAATTTGCTTTTGGACCTGCAACATAACTCTTAATACATTGTCTTAACTCAGGAATCGAAGCCAAAAGAACACAAGTTGCGCCATGTTATCTCTGAATAGCTTATGTAGCAATTGGTGCTTCAGTATTCTTCTTCGACTATTTTCCCTCATATGTGGAGTAAACACCCCCATGACCCTTAAGTGAGCGCTTGGGAAATGCCTATTGAGCAGAGACTTTGGTTGAGATAGACCAGGATAGGTGATCAGCCCAACCCCTGGTATGAAAGTAAAAAGTAGATGTCAGAATGAGGGCGAAATAAGTGATCCACTCTGGGCCGCCTTGGTGAGAATCAAGTGGTCTAACCGCACGGCCACAGTGTGACCTTTGACCCATCTTTCAGTAAAAAAAAATCATCTTTATTCACAAGGCCCAGTTTTAGATGAATGATTTTGTTAACAACCTTGCAGCTATGAAACAACGAAATTCCAATAGAAATTCAAGAACAAGTACCGCTTTCACTAAGGGTTGCAATCTGGTATGTCATTGGACCCCATTTTTAAAGATGAACAATGAGATTATTTGACTGCCAATGGTTTATGACAATGGCCATGATATTGTGACCTCAATTCATATTGAATGGATCTCAATCGCCTGGTTCCAGAATGATGGCGTCACGTGTCATATTCTCTCCAAACAATCAACCTTCTTAATAACAGCTCAAAGGCTTCCCCTTTTAATGTTGTGGTGATGTTAACTGAACTCCTAGATCATGTTATTTAACTCCACTGGATAATTTCCTATGGGGCAATGTTAAATCCCCGGTTTGTATTAACATGTCAGACACAGTTAATGACCTAAGGAACGAGATCATACGAGATATTTCTGAAACTGTACCCATGTTATGTTTTTCTATAATTGAAATCTGTAGAATTCGCAAAACAAGCAACTCAACAAAGCTGATAGTTTTGTTCAAAAGAAACCAAATGCATCATGAGTTAAAACCTTTTCACTGGACACACACACACACACACACACACACACACACACACACACACACACACACACACACACACACACATAAACACATATATTAAAAAATATAATATTAATATGTGATTATTACAAAGACGAATACTTGTCACAGCTGTTGTGTATGCCTAATGCAAAGTGATTAAGCAAAATTTACCCCAGTCCACCGTCTTTGTTATTTGCCGTTGAGAGGAGCAAAAACTAAACCTTTCAAGACCAACCGCTCGCAGCGTCACGAGCCGGAAGAACGTATCTCTTTCTTCTTGTTTCCAGTCCATTCTATTTATGGAAATCTAGAAGAATCTAATTCAGAGGAAGGCAGCTTTAAGAACTGTGTCGTATTTCAGCAGGAGCGAGGCCTGTAGTGCTTGTGACGTCAGGCAAGAGCCGTGTGGTACCAAGTTGTATATATAAATGGTGCTGTGAGAAAGGAATCTGAGGGTTCAGTCAGGTGTAGCGCGCTCGATGACAACAATGCAGCTGCCACGTACCAAATGAATTGGCTGAATTTTACAAGAATGTCCCCCAAATCAGATTGCGGCATGGACATCGTGTATGTTTGGATTGACATATATGTGTGCAAACAATTTTTTTCCGTTATGAAATTAGCTAAATCCAAACCCCGAAGTACCTTGTCGTATCACAATCTAACATGCAGCCTTCGATTACAAATGTCTTAGACATTATGCCCTGACATTGGTAAACCAGTTAAAGAAAAATGAAACACAAAGTGTCGGAATATGTCACGTAATTTTTTCTCAATGGGTCTCCTCTAATTTGCAAAGAAAGTTACTTTATGTTTTATTTTATTTACTTTATAACATACCTGACCTTCAGATAAACTACGAGTGGAAGCTTTATATATTTTCTCATAGCAGAGCTAAAATGTAATTTTTTTTATAAACTGTGACCAATTGTGTAATTAAAGGAGTCATTAATTATATTACAACACCCAAGATGTAAGTTGTACATATTATTTATTAATGCTGATACGTTTCCTGTCTTTCTTACGCTGTCGAAACCCAAAAATATCAAACTATTTCCTTCCTCTTGGGCAGCAGATATAAGCGCGGTGACGTCGCACGGAAACCTGCCTTTCGTTCGGGGGCATATCTGGCGGATACAGCTGACGGAGCTGACATCACACCGCCACTACCTGTCTTCCCCTGATCTAATTCCAGGATTATCCATCCAGACAATTCTAGAGACTAGAACATTTCTTTCGTGACCAGCTGAATGTAAAAAGGGGTGCAAACGCCAGTCTAGTTCAATTAAGTTCAGTTTAAAGTAGTTTTGAAGGCAGTGCAAATAAAGGGGAAGGACAGATGTCAGAGAGTCGGCAGGCAATTAAAGTGAAAAAGTGGGTGTTAAAGTCTCCTAGCAGTGACCGTCGAGAATTTTCGAGCAGTGCGTGTTACTATGTGAGGCAGATGCATAAAGAAACATTAGCACTGATCTGTTTGCTATTGAGCGATTCGGGTATCACTATTATAAAAATGCCCAAGGTAAGAAGTGGTGTAAGTTTTCGGTCGTAGTAACACGTGTAATAAGCTAAATTATTCTCAGATACATTTGCACATGTTGAAAATTTCTATATTATTATAGAGAGTTTGTGGAAAGTTGATAAAAGCCAATCAACTATCCCGAATAACGTAGCATTTATCCAACAACAAAATGTCTTGGCGGCTTCATGTTCTACAATGAAGCCGGTGTTTTTAGGAGAGGCAGCTCACTTTCAGAATCTTTCAAGTGTCGTGAATTTTATTTCGAATTTTGCCGGGCTTTTGTTCCAGCGCATATTTTTTATACCTAAAGTGAACAGTTTATAGGTTGAAGTACACGAACTTTGATCCTTCAGATTAATCTATTTTACACTAATTACACTACCTTCCAAATTACCATGAAGAAACACTATGATTCATCAGGGCTCTATGCAAATATGAGAAAATATGGCTGTGTGTTGATGAAACTCAGGGCTCAGTAAGAGGAAAGATAGGAAATATAGTGGTCGGTGTACTTAAAATGATGAGACAATTTCTAATCGTTCGCTTTTTGCTAGCCTGCAAAAATATCGGCATCAAATCACATTAATGTTTCCAGGCTCACCAATGCAAATACGCACGTATTATGGCCAAGCAGTGTTAAGTACAATGAAGTGCTTATTTTTCTGACCGACACAGTACATGAAGAAAGTTAGAGAAGCACATTAGTGTAGCTATCCTTAGAGGGTACATGTGAATTGTGCTTTGTATGAACTACACAGACTGTACAAAATCGTTGAAACATTGATGTCCAATGGAAAGGAGGTAATTGTTAAGGCTCCTACCTCTCCAGGAAGAAAACCCCGAACATGCCACTACCATCAATCATTGATAAGGGACTTGGCTATCAGCAGTGGTGAACATTTTGAAAGCTGTGAATGAACTGGACAAAAATTGGGCTTCATCAATAGAGGTTGTTCAAAACTTGCTAAGTGGCAGTTGTTTAAGAAAATACATGGCGTATATTGCTATTTATTTGAGCGTCTTGTGCAATTATATTAAAAGCTTGAAGCAAAAACTAATCTCCTGGCCACAGCGTTAAAGAAATCGTTAATATAGAAACGAAAACCAATTAGTAAAAGACTTTAAAAAACAAATTCTTGGAGGCCATCAAGCATACATTAAGACTGTATGTGTTAATTACGTGCCTCTTATGAAATAAGGAGGATTGCATTCCTGTGACGTAGAACGACCATTCTCCCAATATCAGGCAATGGTCCGTGACAAACGGCACCAACTTCTAATGCATATTTTAGAGAAGGTAAGTGCTGTCTACTGTTAACTCCAACAAACAAATTTGCCTGTCAATAATTCAGTATTAGCAATTGTTAAAAGAGTTAGAGCATGCTGTTCTCTTATAGAGGACTGAAAAATATACTGTTTTGTGTTTTAGTAAGTATTTTATCCATTTAATAAATTTGTTTATTGTTAACCATTTAATGCGTAGAAAGTAAGTAAATTTGCCTTTTTATAACCTAAACATCTCTTGCATAGTCATCATTTTGTTCATTAATACCGCGGCTGTATTGGCTTCTACTTCCCACCTGAACAAAAAAATAATGCAGACCTAAAAAGAGTCTAGACTAATTTAATAATAAAGACATCAATTATGTTTTAATATTAATTCATTGCATACTCAACAGTAATTACATACCAGTGCGGAGTGCAAAGTTTATTTAAGAGAGAACTTGCTTTGCTAGAGATGCATATTAACTGAAGAATACACATTTAAAGAAATAATGTTAAACTTCAAGCATTGTTAACATAATGGTGCAATTTAGTGAATTTAATAAATATATGTATATTTTTGTTATTTGCGCACCTAGGTTAAAGTTTTAGGGGCTACTGTGTCTAGCTTTATTATTTATATACTAAATATGTATATAATAAGAACTAAACGAAATGACGACTGCTCTCTTCATGCTAGATTCCATGGAAGATTATGGCAGTTATGTGTTACACTTAACCAGAATTAAAATAATTTGTGCTTCCTAATACTAAGGCTTTCAAGTAACAAAGAAGTGTATATATCAGTAAGTAATTAAATTATTAGTTGAAAATGTCATTTATGAAAAAGCATAGGTATGTATTTCCATACCGTACGTAAAAATAAAAGAATCGCCCGCTTTAGAAGATTTAAAAATAATTTAAAGAACTATTCCATGGTTTCTTAGCGAATATAAACTTTTTATTATAGCTTAAGTTTAAGCACTTTAATTGCTTAGACTTTAACAACAGCAATACCACTGAACACAAAATTACAGTCGGTATTGCAGAGCTAACTTGAATCTGATGTACTGGTGAGAAGTTTGGTTATTATTATTATTATTATTATTATTATTATTATTATTATTATTATTATTATTATTATTATTATTATTATTATTATTATTATTATTATTATTATTATTATTATTATTATTATTATTATTATTATTATTATTATTATTATTATTATTATTATTATTATTATTATTATTATTATTATTATTATTATTATTATTATTATTATTATTATTATTATTATTATTATTATTATTATTATTATTATTATTATTATTATTATTATTATTATTATTATTATTATTATTATTATTATTATTATTATTATTATTATTATTATTATTATTATTATTATTATTATTATTATTATTATTATTATTATTATTATTATTATTATTATTATTATTATTATTATTATTATTATTATTATTATTATTATTATTATTATTATTATTATTATTATTATTATTATTATTATTATTATTATTATTATTATTATTATTATTATTATTATTATTATTATTATTATTATTATTATTATTATTATTATTATTATTATTATTATTATTATTATTATTATTATTATTATTATTATTATTATTATTATTATTATTATTATTATTATTATTATTATTATTATTATTATTATTATTATTATTATTATTATTATTATTATTATTATTATTATTATTATTATTATTATTATTATTATTATTATTATTATT
>CM060950.1:51888354-51905854 GCA_030765055.1 Mantis religiosa | reverse complement strand
TTGTTACAGAACAATAAACTAGGCCTTAGAAAACATAATGTCGCTAACTCGAGGAAAAGTGACTTGCCTCGCCTTAACCGATATAGTCTATTAGTTAATGAACTAGGTATGTGTGGATTATTTTTCTTTCGATAAAGAGATGAAGAGAAAGAAATGGGGACATTATTAGAGGGTGTAGCCCGTCAAGTTGATTCTCGAAGCTCTCTTATCGAAAGTTTAGTTGTTTTGTGTCTCCGTAACCCTCCTCGGCTGTAATGAACCAGGGAACATTATCCTTCGCATCAGGAAGCTGGGCTGACTTCGTCTCAACTTCACCCTATTAGAAAATTCTCAAGAGCACCGGAAATTGTATCCGGGACCATAAGATGGATGGCAACCACATTAGCCATTTTACAAGTCAGACATTATTAGGAACTGTGGGAAAAGCTGGAGGGGCTTCATGACAGAACCACTGGTTGGTTTTTTGGCAAGTTCAGTTGTTAGCAAAACCAGTTATAAGGCGTCGCATATAGGTCATACACGAGTAATTGCCATAGGTTAAACGTAATATATTTACTGATTGTTAAATATTATACCATAACGAGAACTAAAGTAAGCATACGCGCAGTACATAATTATAGTTACAAGTTAGTTTAACATCACTATCGGTAAGGTTAGCTTTAAAGCTTAAACAGCTATTACCCGCTGAATTATATACATGCCCGATTTCAACAACAGATGTTAAAATCGACGTTAACAAATGTAACGTAACAATTGTCACAGCGCTAACACCAGTGTTAAATTTCTTGCATTTCACCAACCTGTTTTCTGAAAATGTTAACAAACACGTGCTAACGCCAAGAAACGTGTAAATATTACAGCTATAGAAGACTATGGATGAGCTCTATTATTTTCTGAACGTGCTGCAATTATCTTTTGTTTTTCTTTTCGTGTGCACACAGCTGAAAAAATTGCGGGTGAACAAAATCGTAAACAAAAGCCGTGAGACAAAATTCTCATGGATAGAGAAAGAATTGTTAATTGAATTGGTGACGAGGTATAAGGATATCGTGGAAAATAAGAGGACGGATGCGGTGAATGTAAAAGAGAAAATGTCACATGGGAAAATATTGGAAATGAATTTAATTCAAATGCATGTGTCACTACTACAAGTACCAAACAACTTGGTCAGTATTACGTAATTTAAAACGAGGAGTGAAGAAGGACAAGTGACTTGAACGTTTCAAGACGGGAGGTAGACAATGTATTATCTACATAATACGAATTATAAAATCGCAAAGCTGTTAATACTTGAAGCAAAGGCGAGATTGGCATATTGCTTTCGATGCTTGTTCTAACCTCTCATGTACTGCCTCAGTAACTATCATAACAACTTCGACAGTCTATACCTCCGTAGAAAATTTTCTTCTCATAGCTCCTCAAAATCATTTCTCCTCTGAGGCCGTACTCTATTACGAATGCCATTTAGACGATCTTAAATAAAGCAAATCGACATCAACAGCTGATATGGACTATTTTCAATTGTTAAGGACTTAACAGAAATTTGGCTTGTTAGTTTAACAAGAGATTTAACACTAATGTTAAGCTAACACTTGTTGGTGAAATGCAATTTTTTTTTTTAAGTATTGCTAAACGAGTGATTAGTCTTAACGTCCCTTGGTGGAATCGGGCAATAGAGTAATAATTCTGATGCCTAGCAGAATACAGCTCTAGGGCAATTTGAATAAAAATGGATACAGTAAGTTTTCGGTATGATTTTGGATTTTGAATATATGTTATAGAAGTAATACATTATACGGTCACAGAATAAAATGAAATGTGAATTAAATATATTTAACTATTCTAATTATATGTGAAACACTGGAGAATGTAGTAACAGTTAATTACTCTTGAATAGTGAATGCTATGTGGAATCATTGTCTCCTTCCTTCAGCTGTTACACACTTTTCATGGAAGGACACCTGTCATTTCTGAAAGAGATTTCAGTTATATTTTATACCTGACAGCTCGAGTAATATCAGCACTGAAGAATCTACATTTTGTAATCATCAATTTTGAAATCACTGTGTGACTGAGTGGTCAGTAGATTAGTTATTTAAAATACTGACTGTTCTTGTTTAGCTTGTGGTTTTCCTTCTGTATTAGCTGACATAATTTTATTCCCATGTAACGTTAACCATCCCTTTGCCTTAAAAAATGCTACATTTTCTAATGATGTGCTGTTTCGAATGATTATAGTTTTCATAGGATTAACAACGATCTCTCAAATAATTTTTTCAAGCATTGTGGAATATACGTCATACCTTAACCAAAAGTTTCAAACTCCTATCTGTGAATTTCAGTGGGAGTAGCCTAGACTCTTAAAAATTAAAATTATTATAAGAGACACATACTAAGAATAATCTTACAATAATTCCATAAAGAAGAGAATGAGGTAAATTAAATTATTGTCATTCGAACTTAAAAGGCTAATCGTGCCTCTTCGGTTGAGCCAAACAGTATAATTAAAAACCAATCTAAAATTTAATCGTAAGTTTTAAGGGCTTGTTTTCAAGAACTCGATAAAGGCAAATTGAACGTGTCACAAGTTTTAGATATTCATCACGGTGCAATACTGCTAGCCCTCCGAATCGTAAAATTAATTTGGCTGCGTAGAGAGTTAGGAAATTGAGCGCTTTCCCCAGCTCTCTTTCTCTCCCCCAGCGGCGCTATATATGTCACTATGTAAATGTATCGAATCCAACAAGCGTCGGATTATACTTATTATAAACTACAGCATGTAAATGACTCTTAAAACTTTTGGAATTAACCAGAATGCCACAACAATGACTGGTGTTACTACAAGAATATACAATAAATAACTACGGGTAATATGCAATAACTCAAAAATGTGATATACCTACCATGTATGCAATAATATCTGCGTGCCATTTTCAGGGTTGAATTGTGTTTATTCGTTCAGTGTGTAGCAAGGTAATTTCATAACCGACTACTGTATCCTCATAGTTCGTATGAGTAACATGTGACCTATGATAGGGAGCCAAAATAGCTAGAACAATCTTGACGTTGACAAACGGAATCTCATTTACATTTAGTGGTACAGGTCGAATAAGACATCAAAACACAATGGCATCAGGTACATGTGATGTGAATTCACTAAGTAAAATAAAATGGTCTTACTAAAAGCCTTTGATAAACATTCATTTTAAACAAATTAAAAGCTACATTGTTTGCTTAGAACACAGTTTGTTATAGAAGTTAACACCATTGTAAAAACAAGTACTAGCTGTCGAGTGTAATCTGCAACAATGTGTAATTTAAAATGGTTTCTCGTGTGAATACTGTGAACATCAGATCTCAGTACGTACTCGCATTAGTTTTTGTGTATATACAACAAAACAGAATAGATATATAGATTAACAACAGTTAAAATTTACAACTGAACATACAGTGGTTTAAATGACTCGGTTGAACATTTATTAAACATAATTTTTAATGCCCTTTTCTGACAAATTAAAATATCCCTAATGTGAGGGGAGTGTCCCCATAAGGATGATAGCCGATTGGAAGTTCAAATGGTTTCAGTACATAATAAGTTAGTACAACAGGCGTGAAATGAGTGTTGTGTGGTCTAATGAAGCCTAATTCTAATCTGTAGCTCAGGAAATCGTCTGGCCACGAAAAATCCACACATCCAGGTCGATAAGACAGTCAATCTTTCGGAGATGTATGTATATATGGTGAGATTGTCATATGGACCCTTCTTCCTTGAAGGTACAGTTACACCCGCTAGGTAACTGCAATTATTATTGCACTTCAATTATTTTTCAGCTACACGTGGACTTTAACGTAGCCAGTAGGTTTTTCGACCAACAAGAAGGGACAATTCCACACTTCCATAGAAACATGCAAGCATTACTGGACGAAAGTAATCTGCAGCGACACTGGATAGGACTAAAGAAGTGCATTTCAGTTCCCAGCATGTGGAAAAAGTAATTAACCTTTGAAATAATAGTAAAGGTGAAAGTATATATCACCGAGGTAACCCCATAATCACGATAAGGAACTGGAAGTTAGGTAATTTGGCTGTTTGTGCTTTTAACGCTAACACTGGGAGTGAGGGAGGAGGGAGAAATCCGTAGGGCGGCTGGTTTCACAGACGTGGACATACTCCTTCAAGATTCCAGACTGAATGCATCCGAAGCCATTCAAGCCTTGCCCACTGAGGTCCATCAAGAGAAGACGCTCACACAGAGCGGGTTCTTCAAGAGTCCATATGATACAAGTTAAAAACCTTCACAATGAAGCATCACCCCCTAAATACCGAAAATAGCCAACTGGACCTTTAACCCTAAAACAGATGATGACTAAGGAAATAAGGTGTACGAGGAATGATGGTAGAGAAAATTCGTGGTTGCTGAGGAACAGCCTCAGCGTTCGCTTCTCAACCCAGGGAAATTACAAAAAGTACATGATCAGAGTAGGCAATCGTCAAAACCCGAACCTGGTAGCACCCGAATGCGAGCTTCGCACGTTACCGCAGAGCCTTCTCGCTGGATTAACGTTTGGAATAACTTGTAGAATTGCGTCTACGCTGGAGGCCTTTCGTCAAGAAATTACAGCACATCTGCATAAATCTTCGTCGACACATTAACCAAGAGTTTGGAGCAATCATTGGCTATTTTAATGTTGTCTGGTCCCTAATGGCAACTATTTTAAGAAGAAAAATTATCTGTGCAGATGCAGGAAGCTTTCCTTAAATATTACATAATTAAGTGCAGTACTAACAGATTATAAACTATTTATATTCATAGCTTCTTTATGTATTCTGCAATTGTGAAAAGCAAGAAGTTCACAGAGATACTCAAGTGCCTGATTATACTTAACCGTATGTCATGAAATGCATAACTTTCACAATTACAAGGTGTGTTGTTTCATTTAACGCATACAAACTTGCCAGAACGAAATCGATATCCTTAGGCGTACAGTGCATGATACCTCCATGCCGCCTTACGTCATCAACCCTTTACAGCTTTCATGTTTCGCACCCCCTTTTGTCTCCACCTTTGAGGGAATTCAACGCTTTGACGTCATCCGAGCTGCAAGCTAAATTACGTTGTAAAATATTGAATCTAAGTAAACCTCTTCCGTATCGTAAACTGACGGATTTAGGACAGCAAGACAAAGGATATGTTGCTATGTGGTTTCAGAATGAAATGAACATGTGACGTTTATCCCGTGCATCTGGTGCTAAGAACTGGATTCATTTCATTACCTGCTGTAGCAAAGCATCAGCGTCACAGCTTTGAAGGGCAACTATCACGTTTTTAAGGATTAAGAAGCTAATATATGTGGGCATTTATATATGCATTCTTTCTGGCCCAGTAAATAAGTCAGTATAGCACCTTTCTGTTATGTGAGTGACCCCGGGTTCGATGCACGGCTGTAAAGTAGGACTTTTTTTCTGGCCAAGATTATTCCATATCCTATCCAGTGTGTGGAAGTGCGAACTAGATCTAAATATGTATGTTCTAATGCACAAAGCCCAACTACCCCAAATATTGCCTATTTGAAATATGTTCCAAAGCCGGGCAAATAGCGTGTATGCTTGCTCAGGGGAAAGAGTAGGCAATCCCTGTTTGGTTGGAGGGCTGTTCATCGTCATCGATAGGCAGTGGTGACTGGGCCAGGATCTTCGAGCAGGGTCTCCCGGTAACTTCGGTGCGTCTCTATGGCCAAAGGGATGTGTCCCACTACGTCCATAACATATAAATACACTAACGCCAGGAATTAGAGACTAGAATTCACTGTATTATTGACATTGTTACATACAACTTATTCAGTTTATGTTGGATTCCCTGAATAACAAGTAAAAAGCCCTCAGAATGCAACGTATACACAGCATCTATAGGAAGCTCAAAATATTCTTCCTGGTCTGCGAATATGCTCCACCCAGCATCTCTAAACCACTGCAAGTGGACTGCCTCTGTGATGTAGTGGTCAACAAGGTAATTTTCAAATCCGAAGGTTCCAGTTTAGATTCCCAGCTGAGGACTGGTTTATTCCCCACCCTTTCTACAGTCCGATTCTTTGATTGAGAATGCCCTTCTCTGTATAATTGTGTGTATGAGTTTGAAAATCTAAAGTAAACAATGAAAAATTAATTACAACACTAAACGAATGAGCACCATTTCCAGGTCTTTCGCAGTAGCCCTGAGTAGGACGCACTATGTAACGGTATAGTCAGACTGAAAAATTCAATATCATAGCCGGAATTTGAACCACGGATCTTCTGGTCTCCGTCCAGCCGCTCTTAACCATTGATTTTCTATGGACAACGAAAAATTAATTTCCAATAATTGGACTTAGTAGTACAATAGTACAAACAGCACAGCAAGTCGCCGTTAAGGTAGTATCCTCATGTGTTTATAAGAACTTCTAGTGGTTTACCAGAAAAAAACACGAGTCAGTTGGAGAATTTAATATCACACTGGCACGATAATTAGTCGTTAATTACAGGCCACCTGTTATCTTCCGGGTAGAATCGTCCATCGTGTCAGTACAGATTGCCAAAGAAATTTCCAAATAATTTCTACCTACGATATTTGTCATGCCCATGGATTCAATCTACATATATGTTATTGTATCCCTTTTCAGGAATTGACTCCTGTTTAAATGGGTTGATTTTGCCCAGGTTCTACTTCTCAAAAAACAGTCTTCAGTTTTGTTGTTGTAATTTACGTCCTCCAACAACAAGTCATGTCGGACGATGAATGGAATGGGTGAAATGATGCTCAAATGAGTCCGGAGTCCATGGGGCTTAGAGTTACCCGAAATTCTCTGTCAGGATAAGGGGAAACCCCGGAAAAACGTATCCAGGTAACTCACCCTAGCCGAGATTGAAACTCGGGACCTCTTGAACGTGAGGCAGACACGCTACCATCTGCGCTACCGAGGCGGCCAAAACATGCTTCCTGCATTATCCCACTATTATTCACTCTCAATACTATTATTGAATGTTATAAGTGGAACTTATTCTCTAATCTCGTGTAATCCATGATAGCTGTTTAATTTTGTAGTTATATTTTATTTATAAGCATTATGAAGCTGTATTTTTGTTTTTCATTTGAAGCGATGCTTTGCAATACCGCTTTTTAAATAATAACGCTTTCACTTGGGAATTTCAGCAAGCAAGTGTAATCTGTAGTTAATTTGTAGTATTCCCTAAGGGCGAGGATAAATATAAACTTATACGATCAAATAATCCTTCTACGTCACGGATGAACCAGTTTACTAATCCAGTGGCTGTTAGCTTGTGGCTTATTGTGCTGAGCCACATATCATCACGTTTCCTGCTAGATTAATCCCTCTTCCTGTGACCTTGGACAAATGTCAGCATGAGATCTGCATATTACACCCATGAGACCGAAGCCTGTCCCCTAGGATAGGGATAATCCATTTGAAGCCACAGATTAGATCTTCAGTGGGAACACACTATCTTAACATAGCTACAACACATTATGGTAAATGCGAAGAAGATATTCAAACAGTTAAATATATGAAATGTTAATGTCTTATATTTAAGAAATACACAGTTTAAGTTGAACACTGGAGAAAACATATAGTTGAATCTTGTTATAGTCGATACATTTTTATTTCTACTATATTCCTTTATCGAAGGTAAACTGTGTATGTAAATTTAAACAAAGAAGCAGAAGTAATTTTCGGAAATCTGGTCAGCCAAACTAATTTTGGTGCACTACAAACTGACATAAAACGTTCACCTCTATTCCTTTAATAAGCGTCCATGATTCCAACACAACAACAGTATTTACCTCAGCCCTCCCGCGTTGCAGATTTTCGAATTACTAATGTGCTAGAGTTTCATTTTATAAGATTATGGTTTTAAGAGCTTCCGCTGCTTATTCCTGTTCTAACAGCTTCATTTTCGGATCTCCCTGATATACCTCCAGAAGTTGGACTTTTATGACGTCGTCTTCACCACTATTATTCATTCCTGCTCTAGTGTATTACAACGGGCGTCCAGAAAGTAAGCTCTGTTTCAATTTATCTCCGCTGCAGCGCTGCGATCTCATTTCTGCACATGCGCGATAGACGCTCTGTGTCAAGGAGAAGAAACGTGTGCCATTGTGAGATCGCTGTCAGCCACGTACGCTTTGTTGTGCTTGTTTACAATGTCGCCGTTGATTGAAAATACCGCCGCTTGTGAAATCAGATCTGTGATTCGTTTTCTGAATGCTAGGAAAATGAAACCAATTAAAATTTATCCTCAAATTTACGAAGTTTAGACAAAATGCGATGAGTGATACAATGGTGAGAAGATGGGTACGACAGTTCAATGAAGGACGTAGTGAAGTGCATGATGAAGAACGAAGTGGGTGTCCATCTTTGGTTACAGAAAAACTGGTTCACGTGATTGATGACAAGATCCAGGAAAACCCCAAGTTTACAATTAGTGCTCTCGCTATGGAATTTCCCCAAATCTTCTGATCACTAGTTCATGAAATTGATACCGAAAAACTGAAATTTCTTAAACTTTGCTCAAGTTGGGTGCCAAAGATTCTTACTGAGCAGCTCAAAACAAAACGGATGGGTAGTACACTTCAGTTTTTGACCCGTTATGATGAAGGCGGCGAAGAACTTCTGACACAGATAGTCACAAGAGATGAAACTAGGATTTCTTACGACACCCCTGAAAGTAAGCGTCAATCAATGGAATGGAGGCACACCTCATCCCCAGCAAAGGTTAAGCCGAAACAAATCTTGACACCTCGAAAAATGATGTGCACAGTGTTCTGGAACAGTTGAGTTGAGTCCAGAGGTTCTCCTCCCATTAGTCCTAGACCCATTGGACCAAGGCCCGGGTCTCTTTCAACCAGGGAGTATCCGAGCTGTCCCAAAAGGCGTCCGGCGTCCTCCGTGGGGCTTTCCATAGGACAAGACCTGGGTTACTAACAAGCACACACATCTAGTCCAAGGACACAAGACGGGATGGAAGTGGATACGCCACGTACGCGCGCCAACACCAAAAGTTGAAGGCTACCGATATGACCTCGGTGGGGCCGCCAGGCGATCTAGCACACCTTCTACTACCTCTGTAGGCTAGTACCCGGGTATATTAATGGCTTCCCTCAACCCCGTCCGGAGAAGTACTCGATAACCCACGGGTATCGGGAACCATTGCCCCCTTGAGACCAACCCAATCCGAACAACTCCCAGAGGGAGGGGCTCGAATGTTCAGCCCGAGGTTCCTCTAGTAACGTCAGAGGTGTGTGAAGTGTGAGTGTGAAGTAGTGTTCTGGAACAGGAAAAGGCATCTTACGCATTGATTTCTTACCGCGTGGTCAAACAATGAAAGCAGAGGTTTATTGCGAGACACTTAGGAAATTGCACCACGCAATATAAAATAAGCTCCGAGGAGTGCTGTGGAAAACATCCTACAGGGATATAGCTGGGACGTATTTTACCAACCACCGTACAGCCCTGACCTCGCTCCTAGCGACTTTCATTTGTTTTTGCATCTCAATCTTTCCTTGGCTGTCAACACTTCATCAATGACGAAGAGCTGAAAGAAAATGTTCCCAACTGGTTGAAGACACAGGCGGCAAACTTCTAAGAAAAAGGTATACAAAAACTTGTGCCTCGCTATGACAAATGCCTGCAAAATATCGGCAAATATGTGGAAAAGTAGTTTAAGAGTTGTAGAATTCTGTGCAATCAATAATGTTTCTGTATCTGTACACAATTTAATTTCATTACCAAACAGAACTTACTTTCTGGACGTACCTCGTAACTCGAAACCAAACAAAGTGTAAGTATTATTAGGATGCTGTTCCTGTGTTCAAGCAATATAGGTCCTCTTCAGTGTTGTTCTCTAGAACAAAGTTATGTTCTTTTCGTTCCAAATGTCGTCTTAAAAGTTCGCTTGATCCACTGAAAACCACTTTTACAACACTTTATTCTATGAAACATAAATGTAAGTACCTACTTTCTAGAAGCTTTGGAAGTAGACTTACAATATTACTCCATGCTTCCACGTAGTTATACCATATTCATGTATTTACGGGAGCAGTCCAGGAAGAAAGTATAGCTTTCTCGCTGCAGAGATCGCTATCGGTCTTCCATTAAAGGTCAAGTGCATTCCTCAGTATGTGTTGTGTGAAGGAAATTCAGAGCATTTTGGTATTGTCTATTCTGCGAACATTCAATATGAAATGCGTCATACAAATTTCGTCCTCTATGAAGTGAGAGGTAATCGATATTTAATCCCCGAAGTTACAACTTACGAAGTTAAACGATAATTGAAGTACATTGATACAATAATCAGCGACAGAAGTGGGTGAAGGTCATCTGAAGTATCGATCCGAAATCGCAACGCAGATGAAAAGAATATTGTATAACATAGCCAAATGCTGACGACTTACTTGATTATCCTCACATGGTTAGAAGAATGAAGTTAAAGAAAAGTAATTTAGAAAACATATTTAAATGTCTATCGCCTTCAGAATGATTGGAAGTGAAGCCGCCATTTCCTAGGCAATAAAAGTTCCCAAAATATACTTCTTTGTTAAAAGACTTCTGTTCATAAATGAATACAACAAATACCAATATTGTACCAGTTTTTATTATCATCTTGATGCTGTTAACTACGCAAGAGAGAGGGCATGTGGTACCAAAACTGTCTGCCAGATATAAGTGCAGCAGTTAGGATAATTATTTATTCGAGATCAATCTCGGAGTTCAGCAGCGCGGAGCTTAAACCGTAATCCAGTAACCCCACAGAAAATAATCTGGTGCAGTTCCTCATTTTTACCGTTCAAAATTGTTCAATGTTAACATGTGAGACCCACGTTCAGGAGGCCTCGTAGATTGTAAATTCGAGCTATGGTATGTCGTGGTTGCTTTCTCTTCTACTACGGCTTCCTTTTCACCAATCCCCCTTCATGTTGTTTCTCTCTCATATTTAACACATGCTTCAAGGTTTCCTGGTACATGGCGGTGTCAGGCACTTATGCTTGCTCAAAGTGAGTACTTCACTTGGAAACTAGTGGGCTGCTTGATTTACATGTCGTTTATTGCCCTCTCTATTATGTGTTTCAAATGGGAAGAGCTCTTCCTGCAGTGAATCAGATGCGTAGGCGCTTTCAGCGTTGTCCCCTCGTTATCCCACTCCGTTTATATTTCCCTCTCTCTCTCTCTCTCTCTCTCTCTCTCTCTCTCTCTCTCTCTCTCTCTCTCTCTCTCTCTCTCTCTCTCTCTCTCTCTCTCTCTCTCTCTCTCTCTCGCACACTTGCGACTGTTCGTGGCGCTAGACGTAAGGGAACGCAAACTGAATTTTCCTAAGTTTTATAATAATGCAGTTGTTGAAATCACAATTGCAACATGGATATTCGTATATTACGGAAATGGTTTAAATATTTAGGCTAATATTAATTATAGTTCATGAATTACTTATTTTTCTGGGCCAAAAAAGGTACCAGCGGTGCATCCGTATACCCTACGTTAAGAAATAATTCGTCATTGTCATTTTCTTCATCGTCTGGGTGCAAATTTATGATGATAGGTTCCAAAATCTCATTACGTACTATTTCATTATAAAAACAGTCTTCTTTTAGTTTATCTGATGTCTCACGCAGTTTTCACAATCTTTTTGTGTTTTTTATTAATTTTTTCGTGAATAAGTCGTTGAACGTCAGATTAAAAATATAATTTCTGTTTGCAGCATAATTGAGCCCACATTAACTCAATTGGATTGTTCTGGCGGTAGTAAGGGAGAAGGTGGATCGTGTCTCATTGAACCAGCTGATGCACTTTCTCGTGGAAGAGTATTTGAATAATAATGAACTCTCTAGAGTAAATACAAATTACGAACCATTCATTAACAAAGATGTAACGTGACCAGACACGTTCTGCCAGACCAGCAGGAAGTGTATTGTTTCATCTCACCGAATGTTACAGACACATTGGCTTATTCAGAGTACATATTTCTTTCATTACGTCATGTTTAAACGTTTAGGTTTCAGTTCTGAGTAATGTCAAATATACATGCAAAGCAATAATGATATTCAATAGTACTTACATCGCAATGCATAGTTATAATATAATGGTATCTACTTTATTTAGTTGTATTAGGAAAACCATTTGAGCTAAAAATATTTGGGTTTTACGGTTATGTTAAATATATTACTTTCTGCTTCCTCGTGGATCAGTTTATGCAAAATCTGTAACTTTTTCTTAGCGCGAATAGTATTTATTAGAGATGGATTAGGTTGGCGCCACACAAAACCTTGGGGGGGGTGGTGCAATACGACAGCACCGCAAGACTCCGATTGGTTGCTCACCTAGTAGCGCTCATCCCATTGAAACACATAATACGCATATCCGGTATTGGGACGGATATTCATGTCTACAACTGTTGGGGACTTCCATGCCACCCTGTGGCGTGTCTGGATGCGATCTGTATCCCCTCACCCCGAGTTTCCTTCACTTCATCGCCTCTCCTCCTGAGTGTTAGTCCTAATAAACTTATTTAGGGCGGAGTAATCCAGATGTCTCTCAATCCAACTTTTGAAAAAGTACGATACTCTCCCAACCGTTAAATTAAGAATTTGGATTGTGTTTGACTATTAAGTAGCTACGTAATTTAAAAATACCTTAGCTTAGATATGAAGGGATTTCTAATATAAACATTTAGCTAAAATTGTTTTGATTTCAAAGGTAGAATGCAGGAGGAGCATGATGATGGAGAGGCTTTAATACATTACCTAATAAATTAGAAAGCAATATTGCTTTGTTTTATTTAATACAATTTAGAACATAACAAATTGTATTTTTCTACTGAAATAAATGTTTTCCGGCATCTTAATATAGATACTATAATACTTGACCGCTCAGTGATTTCACTATATCCAGTCCACCCAAGATGACACTCCGTGCGAATATTTCACCAATAGAGCTCTATATGTCGACACTTCTCCACCTGACGGTGCTCTGTCCCTTTCTCACTGCTCACTCATGAGAGGAGCGAGAAATTGGTTGCAAAGTGGGCTAGAGGTGACCTTGAGTGGACTGGTGAAAATAAAAACCCTTTTGTAAATTTTGTAAATAGCACTAAATGCTCTGTGTTGTTTTAAGCATTGTTGAGATGTATTGTACACACTACATATGACAATTTTATTTACGTTAAACAGTAGTGCAGATGGCATAACACAAAGAGTGAAACGAGTGAGTTTTTTTTTTTAAAGGGGCCGGTGTTATTTCAGCTAATAGGCAGTAGCTGCACTGATATATGAAATCTGTTATCAGCATATTCCTCCCCGTACCTACATCATTTAGGACTTCCAAAAGAGATACTATTCATCACTGGTTACCACACATACTAAATGTAAATATGTCTATGACAAACATAGAGTTCTTTTTGCGTAGAATGGAGTGGTCTCTGACACTACAAATCATTTTATTGCAGTCGAATATTTGTGAACATGTTCCCGACCCACTATATACGAGGGCTGTTCAATAAAGAATGATCACAACCCTTTTTTTGACAACGTACATTTACTCATCCTCATAATTTTGATGGTCCTTCTCAAAATAGTCTCCCCTGAATGCACTTGTCCCAGCGTTTCTGCCAGTCTTCAAAGACATGCTGGAAAACATTTTTTGAGAGATCTTTCAAAATCACCTCCGCAGCCTTCACCACTGCTTCTGATGATGGATAATGCTTCCCACGAAGACGTTTCTTCAAGTTAGGGAACAGAAAAAAGTAACATGGGGCTAAATCCGGACTATAGGGAGGGTGAGGGATGCACTTCACGATAATTTTTGCAAGATATTCAGCATCAACATTGGTATTGTGCGGCCGCGCATTATCGTGGTGCAGCATCCAGGCTGCTTCATGTAAATGTTGCCTGATACGGACTTGCAATGTTTTCAGGACATTCCTGTAGTATTGTCCAGTTACTGATGTGTGTGCCGGTATAACATTCTGATAAACCACTCCATGAATATCAAATAATGAGATGACCATAACTTTCCCAGCAGAAGCAACCACTTTTGCTCCTTTGGGGGTTGGCGATGAAAGACATTTCCATACTGAGCTTTGCTTTTTGCTCTCAGGATCAAAATGATGTAGCCAAGTTTCATCAGCAGTGATTGCGTTTGAAATTAACTCCGGATCTTCATCTAACATCAAATTAACTGCATGTTAGCTCCATTGCAGCGGTATACAATATTGAACATGTCTGAACTTACCTGGTTCTCACAGGCGGGAATCAGGAGTGCCAACAATGAAACTACTACGGCGTGTTTGTTTTACATTAAGCTAACAAAATATAATAAGATTGAATTTTAGTGCGAAAAATTATGACCGTAAGAAAATCATGATCATTCTGTATTGAACAGCCCTCGTATATACCCTTTTGACCTTTCATCTACTTGAGAAGTCGAACCGTCCACGTGACAGAGGGACATATGGTAGCGATGCAGGAATTAAAGTTTTCGCTGTATAGGACATTTTTTATCATCAGGCACAACCACAACGTACATGAAGGTGATCTGTCAAGTACTGTAAAATTTGACCAGCAAAAGGCTGATTCTTGGCGTAATATATCGTGACTTTGTGGGCTCGCAAGATTATAAGTCCATTTTTCAGAAACTCAAATTGCTCTTTATTTCTGTGGAAAGGCGCTTGTACAACTCTGATGTCAGCAGAATGACGTAACACACACCAACACAGTCTCTCGTGCCTTCTGCACACGTTATTAGACAAAAGAATTCGCTTTCGAACTACTACACGTTTATCAGCTCTCAACTCGCAACTCGATGCAGTCCATCCATTGAACAGGATATCAATTTGCTTAATTTGGATATATTACTGGAAAGTATACGTTTACCCAGTTAATAAAAGTGAATTCGAACACAGATATCAAATAAGTTTATAATTATATAATATTGCAAATATGTATCACTTGCTTTCTTGCTTAAATAAACATGACCTTAAAGACCAGAGATAAAAGTTACTGTGATTTATATCTTTAATGAAACGCTATAAATAGTAATACGGTTAAGAGCAGAAAACAACGTGAGGATTAAAAGAGGAAATTAATTGTAAGATAAATATCGTAAATTGTAACACACCTCTGTAGGTTTCCCAGAAGCTAAATCAGGAGATATTATGAAGCCGGTTTTAAGTTATAATGGAAGTATTTTACTTTTAAAATACTGTGGAAATGTTAGGAGTATTTGACTCTAATTAGCTCTCGGCATATTTTGGTTTCAAAATTAAGGTAAATTGGTTTATTCTACTAATATTCTGTGGCAGTGGTCGTTAATACTACACAATAATAACCTAATAATGTGTAAAACAAATGAGTGCATGGATGCCGTATTTCCTCTCAGCATCTCACAAGGAGCATTCCACATAAACTTAGAAGGTTTGAATAGGTCTTGATGACGCAAGACAGGTTTGTGACAGATCGGAGGTTCATATTTCAAGATTCTTACTCTGTGTGTGGCCAATATTTTTGTACTAAAATGCACTCGCTGATTACATTTTCTATTCTGAATCTGTTACAGCAACCATATTTGTGTTTGCAGAAAAGCACCACGTTTTGAAATATATCTTGTTCTTTTTTATTCGCTTACATTAATTTTCCTTCAAGGACATAAAACGAAAAGCATGACTCACTCTCTAGAAATAAAGTAGACTTTCTTTCCAAATATGCTAGGGTATTTCAAAAGCAAACAAATAAAAATAAGTGTCAATAAAATTGTCTCTTATTGCATCTGTTGGTTCAGAGAGCGGTTAGGATAAAAGAAAAGAAAACCAAGGAGAAAATGAGAAAATGAATTGACTTTATACAACCCAGTGCATACAAACTTGCCGAAACTTTAAGATTTCCTAAGATTTCCTTATCAATGTTTACTGAAAGTCCATATAATTTGTGTTCCACACTGCCTGGGGCAAACTATTATTGATTTGAAATTAAGACCTATGTACATGCATTACCTATAAATAAACGTCTGGTGAGGGAGGTGAGGGAGAAAGAGGGAGGAGTATGCAAACGTTTCGTCCGAGTGGCTGGAAGGCATGCTTGTCAACGATGTTTCACAACAACAGCTGAAGGGCGCTGTTGATATTAAAAGTTGTTACTCAGACATTAACCTATGAAAACAGGTATCTGTTATCTTAAAGAGCGAAAGAAAAATGGGAAGAAAAACAAACAAGTTAAGTGCTGGAACCAGGTGAGAGATGGGAGAGTTACTTTCGTATGCATTTAAAAAGATAAGTATCTGGATATTTATCGGTACAATTCCATACTTTCAACTGTGCAATATGAAGGAAAATACTCCTTCACAGTTGTCAATTCAACCCAAATATGTTCAAGATGATATAAATGATAAAACCAAACACTTTTAGCACTTGAGTTCGTTGCTGGCTATTAAAGGAAGCTGTTCCTATAGGAAAGACGTACGGATCCTTTAGCTTTTCTGGCCGCGCCGTGGCTCAGTAGTGAGACCGCTTGGCTCTCACCAAGGCGGCCCAGGTTCGATCCCAGGTGGCCGCAAAGTGAGATTTCTGTTGGACAACACGGCGCTGGGGCGGGTTTTCTCCAGGATCCCCGGTTTCCCCCACCATCTCATTCCACCATTGGTCCATCTTCATCTCATGTATCATCAGTGCCATCGCCTGTGGTGCCGTATGTAGTAAAAGCGGACGTTAAACACTACACACATTTAACTTTTCTGTACTGTCAGTAATGTCTTGTGAAGTATATATTTCATATGTTTAATTCGCAATTGCTCATATTATGCGCTGAAAACTCATATAAGGGGGTCGTATTCCATCAGCATAGACTTCAGTGCAAAACAACGATATTAGTATAACCCTCTGATTTCATGGTCCTTAATAACAGAGTAGTCTGTTCAGATGTCAGATAACTCCGCTCTACAGTGTAAGACTTACCAGTATGCTTCAATAAAAACCACACTACCTCCAAATATCGCTTTCCTAACACTATGATCTTCGTAATGGACAAGTTACGAATTCTCTTGTTTCCTAGTGTTTGGCACCTAAAACCATTTACGAAAACAAATATTTGCTTTTCTGAAACGAATATGAGAATATTAGAATATGCGTCTAATCATTTGTTTAATCCTTCTAGAATAATTAGGGCAACCTTTCAGAATATGCTGAGCTATTAAATCTTAATGAATAAATGCATTATAAGACATTTATTTTTCTCCTTGTTAAATCCACATTCTCGTCATGAGGCCTGCAGAACCCCTTCAACTGCTTAACTTCGTCCACTTAACCTTTCTTTCACTATGCTATACATGATAACAGAATTATTTATAGCACTTGAAGCACGAATTATCATACTTATAAAATACTTATAAAATACTTGAATATATGAGTTCAGTTTCTGTAAAATGAAGAACATAGAAGAGAAACCCAAATGAAGTTGAAATATGGGTACGT
>CM060950.1:51873354-51883354 GCA_030765055.1 Mantis religiosa | reverse complement strand
CGCGAATTTCCTGTCCCACCATTTAATCTCCATTATCATTTCATATCATCTCTGATCTGGTGGTCTGTTTCAGAGTAGAAGTGTTGGCGGGAGTCTCGGCGGTACGTGACAGGATGATATGCTCTGAGGAAAACAACTTCCTCCTTCGGTAGGTCGGTTGCTGGCTTCAGTTTCTCTGCTGCAACCATTTTGGGACCGCCAGCCAGGAACATTTGGGGCTCCGGTCGCCTGCCTGGGAATATTACTGCTCGGCTGCTGGGCTCGTTGCCGTCCCTCTGTATGTGAGCGTGGTCGTTGTCCTGGCCTGGCGGGGGAAGTCTCTATCCAAGTAAACTGTAGGGACCCTGGCCTCTGTACTTTCGTGGCTCCTTGGGTCGGCCTTTTTACCGAATCCCCTTCGTAATGAAATCCCAGTCCTAATCCCTCGGACGAAGAATGGAATAGATGAAATGATGCTCAAATGAGCCCAGGGTCCTTAGAACTTAGAGTTACCCGACATTCGTCTTTCAGGATAAGGGAAAAGCTCGGAAACAACGTTATAAATTTCCCTGGCCGAGATTCGAACCCGAGAGCTCTTGGAGGTGTTCTTCTAGTTATAGTTTATCTGGTAGTGCATTTATTTTATCTCTTTGCTATATAAATCTATCACATAACTACTAGTTCTTAGAAGAATTAACTTTCATTCAAGAATGCTGTATCCTCTTATTCCCATTTCACCTAAAGAGGAATTTCTGAAAATGTTTATCTCGATTAACTCAAAGTAGAAAGAAGTATATCTGTTTGTAGGAATAGTTTGTACTATAGTCGAAAAGGTGTTGTGATTGCAACACATCATTTAATTTCGTTAACATTTCAGCTCTTCTACTTGTACTTCATTCCTAATTTTCCTGGCCTGTATGTATATCTAAAATCCGTATATTAATATAAATTTTACAGTATTTTTATAAAACCTTATGACTGTATTCGGTCTTTGTTTATTTTTCAGGGTTTCTGAACTGTTCCTCATATTTGAAATTTACTAGTTTTATATTTATATCACTTTTTAGATGGAAATAATTAAAAACCTGAAACAGACAACATTGTGATGTATTATTTTGTATCTGACTGGGCTTTTATCCAAAGTGCTATTATTATCATTTGTTTGGAGATTAGAAACTACATTTTTTTGTTCCATTCATACTCCGCAATTATAATCTGCAATGGTCATATCGGCCTATTGATAACTTGTTTTTAGTGTTAATTTTTTTATTCATGAGATAATTCATACTTCCAGAGTGAGATGAGGAATCACCTTGGTTGGAGAAAAATACCTACCCAAAGCCGGGAATCGATCCCGAGACCACTCGCACGTAAGCAGGTGTTCTACTGACTGAGCTATGGGCCAGCCGGATTTGGAACTTTATTCTTGACATATTTGGTTTTAGTAAGGAATGTAATTATCTTGTAAATTATCTTCGTTTACTTGAATAATTAGCAAATCGGAAGCGTGCACCACCGTTATATTTTCCTCCTTATTTTTAGTTTATATTTTTAAATTTTGTTTCAATTTAGTAAAATGTCATTCAGATAAGTATTAAAAGGAGTGAGTATTACTGAGAGTCCTTACTTTGTTTTTATCTTATCAATCCTGGATTTTTCTCTGTCTACGAATAAAATAACCATAGTCTTCCATTATTCCACATTATCAAATAAGTTTTACAAATCTTTTAAAACCAAATGAGTTTTCAAATTAAATTCCCTTCCCTCTTCCCTCATTTTAAGATAACTGCATTATTAATAATTTATTATTATACAGTACACATGAAATTCAGTTAAGTTACTTCTTTGGGAAAACATAAATGTTAAATATTATACTCCAACTTGTGTAATTATAGCTATTGTTTAATGAATAACAGCTGAATTTGCTATGAACAATTCATACTAGAATTTTAACCAGTTATTTACAAGGAACAGTGCGATAGTTCATACCGTTAATGAATTTTATCCAATAGTATTTTAGTGTTAACCTTTTTGGTACATTATTTGGACAACTCCATATGTATCTTGTATTTCAAAGAAGCAATGAATAAATATTTTGACTTCGTGGTCTCGTAGAATCAAAATCTTGTTTGCAGAAATTTAAAACACTCTCTATTGCAGTAAACAGTAACCTTATACAACCCTTGCAGCAGTAGAAAGAAGTAACATTAACATTCGGCAATCTTCAGGGTTTTCTCGTTCCCCGTATCACGTAAACAAACAAAAGAATACAACTCACAATTACAACACCACTGCCAACTGCAACTCACTCTCCACTTTGCCGCTATATATACCTCACTGTGATTGTTCTAGAATGCAGTACACCTCCCGATAACAATCGTTACAGCAGCTAGCAATTCCAGACTTCTTTCCTTTTTCTCTCTCTTAGCAAGCGTCCAGCTCACGCCCCACTAGCTGTCTTTTACCGACCCACGCGTGCTGGCACTGGCTTGTCGCAGCTCCAACGCAACAATGCTATCGGTGACAGTATCAAACATCAAGTATCATTGATTTATACTGAAAATCATGTGGGATGCCTTAGAATGAGAATGTGCTGATGAAAGCAACGAGTTTAAAAAATTCAAAGCTAAACTTATTTGATTTTAATGAAAATTTTTTCTCTTTACGTAGGCAAAACTAATGCTTTTACTACAATTGTTTGAGAAACTAGATTTAAAAAAACACGCATAATTCGTGATATGGTACAACTTAGGATGCTATGGAGCTTTCAAATTATTTTAAAAGAAAATTAGATTTATAGTGTTTCATGGTACTAAAATCCGTGTGTATGTATTTTGCGAAACGTTGGCCTTTTTCACAGTTGTGTAATCTTTAATAAAACGACGCTCACTAAATGTTAGAGGTAGCATTAATACCGGACAAGAGGAATAAAATATTTCTGTGGAATACTTTAATCATTTGTAAACCTTTTACGTCTTTGGGGTCATGAACAGAAAGTTCTGTGGTATATGAAAACTCCGGTGACGGTCTGAAAACCACTGATGAGTTACAGCGTCGGAGGCCCACATTATGTCATTCTGGCAGCACGAGAATAACTTGAGAAAAATTGAATATTGCTTCAGTGTCTGTTGTGCTCCAATAATTCCGATAATACAAATATATTAATGATCAAAACTGTTAGAAGTCCATTTATTATTTAACTGAAACAGAACTGTCAGGCTTATAAGTATTATCCAATGAGTTACTAAGTTTCTATTTGAAGTTTTTGTCCCAAACACTTTGTATAAATAAGGAGCAAGTGCAAAATATATTTGAAAATATGAACATTTTCTGTCTATTTGTATAGACAGCATATGAAGACTACATTAAAACGTACATTATAACATTGTTTTATGTATATATAATAAAATTGTCGCACTACTCACATTTAGAAGTTCTAATTCTTATGTAGAGTTTGTCGTATGACATCTCTTGTATCGTTCACATTATCGCACCTTAGACAAACAAGTTGAAGTTAATAGTTAGTTATGTGCAGAGGTTCTACTCTCATTAGTCCTGGACCCGTAGGACCAAGGACCCGGGCCGCCTTCTACCCGGGAGCGATGGATACTCCATAGGGCGATACCTGATTTCTTAAAAAGCCCCTATCCCCCCGCTGAGCACGTCAAGACGGGATGGAAGTGGATACACCACTTACGCGAGTCAACCCCGCAGAGAAGACTACCGAAAACCTCGGTGGGGCTACCTGGTCATCTAGCACACCTTGTACTAGCTCTGTAGGCTAGTACCCGGGACTTATGAGGCAACCCCCTACCCCCTGCGGGCGGCCGAGGCCTGACCGGAGGCACCCAATACCCCGCGGATGTCGGGAACACACTGCCCCCTCGAGGCCAACCCAATTCAAACAACTCCCATTCAGGGAGGGGCTCGAATGTTCGGCCTGAGGTTCCTCTAGTAACGTCGGAGGTACCAAGAGCGCTAAGGGTCCACAGAGCCCGCACGTCCACAGCTAAAGGGGACGGATCCCTACGGAGATGTTAAAATTAATAGCAGGTTTTAATATATTTATGTATATTATTTATTAAATCTCACATAAATCATTTACGTTTACTTTGTATTGATTTTGGCAATCGGCCGGTTAAATAATATACAATTAGAAAATAAATTATTCCTCCTTTGCGGATACCTGGTTGGGAAAATTTGGATGTTGCTAGTTTTTTCATACTTACATATGCTATGCCTCAACAGAGGTAATTAACTCTTACCTTTGAGCTGATATTTCTTCGTTAAAATTTGTAGACATCTGCGGATATTCAAAATACTGGTTTGAGTGAAATTTAAGTGTTTATTCTGTGAAATATTGCAGGAAATCTCTGGAAGATATACAAACTGACACTATACTCCCATATTTGTTCCAAGTGGCATGCCAACTTCCAATGAGGTAATAAGTTCAAAAATGTACATATGATTTCTGAACAATTAAAATTATACCAAAGCAAAGCAAGATAGAAAACACCATACTTCAGTTAAAACGTTTTTATAGCACATAATATTTTCAATCATTTTAATTAAATGTTATTGAAAAGATATTGAAAGCTGAATCGTAGTGCACATTTTGGGGACACCCTTGACTTTGCTGAAAAATAATCTAATTTGAATGTTGCACCCAGTTTAACTGAAAGCATCATGAGATTTCGAACACCATCCAGAAATAATCAAGCTATTACGTTGTAAATAGTAATATTTTAAAGTCACAAATCGGTCACTTTAAATCGGCAATTATTTTTATGCAATGAAAGATCCTCTTTTGGATAGAAGACGACAAAAAATCTTTATAATGCTAAGCTCATCTTATTTTTATTAGCATGCAAGTACGTCATCTTTAATGGAAAAATTATGGAATAGCTCAAAAGCATTTGCTATTTAACCTATGCAATAACTGTCCATGCCTGTTCTCTTTACTTTTTATGAATACATCTAAGCTATCAATTATAAATATAAATAGTACCAAAATATGTTAAAAGCTAACCAGAAAATTACTACATTTTGAATATAGAATAAGAAGATGATTGTTTTGTCTGTTTCATCATTCTTATTACGTTTTCGAGGACAATGACTTTTTTTTATTCAATTTCCCTTCAGGCTGTCAAAGTAGAAAATTAAACCTCATTTAGCGCTCTTGCCTAATCTACTTGCGTGTTTTGCCTATTTTACTACACCTATATGCATGGATTACATTATATCCTGTAAGTGATTATATATTTAGCATTGCAGACATGAATTGTGATTGTGTTTGGTAGTTGAACTTTACCACTTATGCAAATCTCATCTAGACTTTTACCTCCTTTTATTTACTAATATCGAATTACGCAGCATTACTAACGCAGCATTTAAGTATGAGCTGGAAGTTAATGTTTTTAAGCTCAGCAACCAGATGTAGATCATAGATCGCCAGGTCACCACCAATGATAATGTCGGTGACCTTATTCCCGGAATCACCATGTAAAACAGCTGCTAATGCACTGTTATTTTATTTTCGCATAAGTCCAATATACAATGTGTACTATCACCAACAAAATTGTCTGCAGTATGCATGGGTTAAAGGCAGCCACAGGGGAATCTCGGAAGCCAAAAATATTTCATTTCCTTATTACTTTGATTTACCCCATTCGAATTGCAATATCTGAGAATTATTTCAGCCTACATTGGGTTTTAGTTAGTGATAAGTGAATGAAATTTACGCTAATATATGGTTTCAGTGATGCTGTTACTTGGTAAATAAACTTCTAACTAATTATTAAATTTCAAAACATGCAGAATTCATTTTTGGTAATACGTAATGCGATTTTGCAATTTTTAATGAGGACCAAGAAACCGTACGTCACCAATTTCAGTAATATCGTTGCTTCCATATAGTACATCTTCTTATCCTTGACTCTATGACAGAGTTTGGAGGAAGGACTTAGTACCTCGACTTTTAAAATCCTGACGGAGCCTCCCTGGGAGGGAGAGGTGGGAAGAGAGGATACTAAGAGTGGCCGGACCTGAGGAAAGTGACAAACAGGTCCTTAAACGATACACGTTCAAAATCCCCGGTGGTACCTCGTAAAACCGGCTCCTTGCGGAAGGGGCACAGGATCTGAAGACGGATGATGAAGATTTATCTGTGATGCATACTCATACTTACGCCGACACTTCGAGCACTGAATTGGTCAGTCAGGGTAAAAGCTGAAGTGAATTGAGAAGTAAGGTGAAACGGAAGGTAGTAAATTTGGGGGATTAGCATTCACCTGGAAAACCTAGAGAATCCCATTTGTCAGGTAATCGAATCGACGACCTTTCGAATGCAGGCAATAAACGCAACACCTGAGTTATCCCACTCGATAAATAATAATTTTAAGTTTTATGCGAAAATTAATCCTCTTACTCCCAATACAGAGCCGCTTTCAACCATTAATGTGCAATTTTTATTAGTCTTCTTGTAATGCACAGGAATAGTGGATGGGTACTAACTCGCATAGCGTGTACCTATTATTGATATTTTAAAAATAATTTCTCAACCCTTAAACCACAAAATGTTTTCAACTTCGCCCCCTCAGTAGCGTAGCTGGCAGCATGTCTGCCTCACGTTCAAGAGGTCCCGAGTTCGAATCTAGGTCAGGGTGAGATATCTGGATAAGGTTTTTCCGGGGTTTTCCCTTATCTTGGAAAACGAATGTCGGGTAACTCTAAGCTCCATGGACCCCGGACGCATTGACCATTATTTAACCCATTTCATTCATCGTCCGATATGACTAAAAGTTGGAGGACGTAAATTACGGCCGCGCCGTGACTCAGTGGTTAGATCGCTTGGCTCTCACCAAGGCGGCCCGGGTTCGATCCCAGACGACCGCAAAGTGAGATTTGTGGTGGACAACACGGCGCTGGGGCGGGTTTTCTCCGGGACCTCCGGTTTTCCCCGCCATCTCATTCCACCGGTGCTCCATCTTCATCTCACGCATCATCAGTGTCACCGCCTGCGGTGCCGTATGTAGTAAAAGCGGGCGTTAAACACTACACACACACGTAAATTAACCCCAAAAATTATTTAAAGTTACACACATATGTTTCTTTAAATTCAATTGTACTAATTTGTTAAGGAATAAACGAGCGTAATTGATAATAATAATAATAATAATAATAATAATAATAATAATAATAATAATAATAATAATAATAATAATAATAATAATAATAATAATAATAATAATCTTAATCATAATCATAATCTTAATATTAATAATAATAATATTAATAATAATTAATAACAACAATATATACTATTATTTTTATTGTTATGACAATGAGTTGCCATCGCCTCGATAGGTTCCAGATTAGTTTCGTGATTGACCCAGGAACAAATAATATTATATAGCAGAGGAAAGCAAGTTTGAATTTTCAGGGAGTAGACCACCAGCCATTATTGTACATCCTATATATACAACTAAATAGGTTACAGATGCCACCTGGTTGTGACTATCTTGGATGCCGACTTACAGTCTTCCACACCTCCATGACGTGGATCGAAAGCGTTGCTGCCATTGTTTCTTGTTTAAGATCCCATTCTGGAACGTAATGGTCCATATATTTTCGATTCCATTTAAATCGGGTAGTTCAGCCGGCCAATGAAGTAGTAAAATCTCAGGATGGACATTTAACCATTCCTGGATTATGCTTGTGCTATGGATGTTGCTGTTCACCCGCCATGTATATCAAGGACATGTCCTCACACACTGCCAGGTCAGTGGACAGTATGCAGTCCTCAAGCACTCTGGTATACTCTTTGGAGTCTATTCCGGTAGATTTCTGATTAATTCCCCAATGCCAGCTGCTAGCAGTCGTGCCACACTGATCTTTCCACTTGTATGTGTGCTATTGCATGCGAGGAACTGCAAATATTTCTGATAGTTAAAGTGTAAAATGCAACCAGTTTTTATGTGAATGGTAGAGAATATTGTGACCTTGTGGGCTCGTAGAATTAAAAGTCCAATTTGCAGAAATTCAAAATGTTCTTTATTTCCGTATAAATATACTTTGGTCAACCCTAACAGCAGAATAATTACGTAATATACCAAAATAAAGCCTGCAAGGTCGTTAACCACAAACAAAGAGTTCACCTTCAAAACACAGCTGCAGGCACACGACAACAGTTCCGATTGTCGAATCTAATTTGACTCTCCTTTTTATAGCACTCGTATTTCCCAGACGTTTTTAGAATTTTCTCTATTCACTGTTCCAGAAATTACCACACGAAACACAAACCTTTCAATCATCTAACTTTATCTGTTTCGGCAAGCCTTTTATCTCCACGCTGCACTATCTGTCCTCTTTGAGTGCGTGGGTAGCCAATCGCGACAATGGGTTCGCGTCAAAATCAAATTTGCTCATAGGCTCTAGAAACCGTTCTTTAATGGAAAAGTAATAGTAGCTTTAAAGGTTTTACGGAGCAGCAGAGTAAAGCGTTAGTAATTAAACTGTGAGCTTGCGAATATTGAATTCCTCCGACTCTATAAAACGGGTGTCAACAGAATACGAATTCTGGGTGCTTCAATTTTTTTAAAGCCGATTCTAATATTAATCTCGGAATGATCCACTACCAACTTTTCCATTGGTGAGCTACAAGATATTTTTTCAGGGTTGCCTGAATGGGGTGACATGTAGTTCGGGCGAATGGAGGCTAATGATAAGTTGTTGAAAGCGAGCTGTGGCGGAGGTTGAAGAACTGAACTGTTTCTGAATATTAACGTTTGAAATTGTAACTACTGAATTACTCAGCAAAAGTTTATCGTAGAGTTCCTAGTTAATGGACTATGGCAGAAGTAATATCTATAGATATGTAAGGACGAGCAATTGTAGGGGAATTAGCGTCTTGACCATCGTATATAAGATATGCAAAATTAATAAAGGAACGTCTAAAAAATATAACAGAACCCTTAGTGGAGTAAGAGCAGGGTACTGTAATGATAATCCTTTAGTTTAAAAATAATTTTAGAGAAGAGCCAGGAAATAAATTTATAAACGAATGTGGCGTGCATTTACTTTGCAAAGGCCTTATATTTTATGGATAGAAGTAAATTATGACATATAAATTACCAAAAGAGACATCATCTGTATTTAATTAATTGTATAAGGAGTGTACAGAGATACAAGAATTGTAATAAATATAAACGGAGTAAAAACAGTAGAAATTAAGACGAATCAGGTGGTCACAAGAATGCAGGCTGTCTCCCATACCTTTCAATGTATATTTAGAAGATTTGGTCAAGAAATGTAAACATGAAATTACCTCAGAAATAACAGTAGAAAAAAAAAATAGTCTGCCTTATGCTGGTGATGCTGTAATTATTCATAAAAGAGATGAAAATCTACGAAAGGCGGTATTTTAATTACATTTAATAAGGAAAGAATATAATTACAAAATATCACAAGAGAAAACTAAAGTAATGGCACACCACGGGAAATATACTCTTCGTTCAAAGATAAACATAGATGAAACAAGTTTGGCCCTGGTTTCCCATTTTAAAAACATGGAATGTGATGTTGATGTGGAATATAAAATAAATTATCTCCAAAAAATTTGTGGAACAATAAAGCAAACTCTACAAAATAAGTCGAGAAAGGTAAAAATATTGAAATTTTTTAAGACGATGGCAATTCCAGTTTTATTATATGGAAGTGAATCTTGGATCCTCAGGCAGAGGGATAGAAGTAAGATACAGAGTGCAGAAATGACATTTCTGCGGAGTGTGAAAGGCTGTACAAGAAGAGATCTTATTTGAAATGCAGATATTCGTGATGAATTAAAAGTATTTGATTTTAGCGAGAAGATTGAAGAAAATAGAAGTAATTGGTAGGAACGTATGGTAAGAATGAACGAGGATAGAATGCACAAGATTGGGTGGAGTTATAAACGTCAAGGAGGGAGAAATGTTCGCTAGAGGAAGAGATGGCTATATGGAGTGAGAATGGAACAGGCAATGAG
>CM060950.1:51785243-51872354 GCA_030765055.1 Mantis religiosa | reverse complement strand
AGCAAAGCTCAGTGTGGAAATCTCCTTCATCACCAACCACCAGAATAGCAAAAGTGGTTACTTCTGCTGGGTAAGCTATGGTCATCTCATTCTTTGATATTCATGGAATGGTTTATCAGCATGTTGTACCTGCACACACATCAGTAGCCGGACAATACTACAGGGATGTCCTGAAAACATTGCAAGTCCATATCAGGCGCAAGAGACCACATTTCCATGAAGCATGCTGGATGCTGCACCACGATAATGCGCGGCTGCATCTTACCAATTTTGTTGCTGACTAACTTGCAAAAATTGTCGTGAAGTGCACACCTTACCCTCCCTATAGTCCGGATTTATCCCCATGTGACCTTTTTCTATTCCCTATCTTGAAGAAACGGCTTCGTGGGAGGCATTATCCATCATCAGAAGCAGTGGTGAAGGCTGCGGAGGCGATTTTAAAGGATCTCTAAAATGGTCTCCAGCATGTCCTTGAAGACTAGCAGAAACGCTTGAACAAGAGTATCGCACTCAGGGGAGACTATTTTGAGAAGGACCATCAAAATTATGAGGATGAGTAGAGGTACGTTGTCAAAAAATAATAGTGATCATTCTTTATTGAACAGCCCTCGTAATTTCTGGTTCAAAAAACAACTGTTTCTGTAATATTAATCCAAAGCTTACGTTGTCGTGAGCCGCAGAAAAGCCGTCCGGAATATACCTGGCCGTGACAGCTGAATCTATATAACCCTGGTACCTTACAGAATATTTAATGGGATAATGGGCCCTGGTAGAAAATATACCACACATGACACGTTGTCACAGAAATTTCCCACACACAGATTTAAAGAAAAAAGCGGAAAAGTCAGAAGAACCGAAGGGACTGATTTGAAGCAGGAAATCTTCGATTGTATATTATGTGTTTCAAATGGGAAGAGTTCTTGCCTGTAGCAAATCAGATGCGTTATATCTGTCAGCGTTGCCACTTCTTTATCCCCACTCTTTTAATAGTTCCCTCTCTCTCGCACACTTGTGAGAGTTCTTGGCGCTAACGCACACTGAATTTTTCCAAAGTTTTATAAAAACGCAGTTCTAGAAATCACAATTGCAACGTGGATATTCGTATATTACGCAAATAGTTTATATATTTAGTTTAAAATTAATTATAGATTATGAATTACTTATTCTTCTAATCCAATGAAAATACCAGCGGTGCATTCTTATAGCTGTGAACGTTACTTACGTTAAGGGATAATTCGTCATTGGCATTGTCTTTATCGTCTGAGTACTGCAAATTTATTATGATAGCTTCGAAAATTTCATTACGTACTATTTCTTTCCAAATGTCGTCTTCTTGTAGTTTATCTGATGCAGCACGCAGTTTTTTCAGTCTTTTTGTGTTCCTTGTTAATTTCTTCGTGATAAGTCGTTCCAGTCAGTTTAAAAATATTATTTGTATTTACAACATAATTTGAGCCCACACTAACTCAATTGGATTGTTCTGGCATTAGTAAGGGGGAAGGTGGATCGTATCTCATTGATGCAGCTGATACACTTTTTCATGGAAGAGTAATTGAATAGTACTGCTTTGAACTCTCTAGAGTAAATAGAGATTACGAACAATTCATAAACAAATATATAATGTGACCAGAGACGTTCTGCCGGATCAGCAGCAAGTGTATGGTTTCCTCTCATCTAATCTAACAAACACCTTGGCTTATTCAAAGTACATATTTCTTTTATCACAACATGTCAAATGTTTACGTTTCAGCTCTGAGTAATTTCAAATATACGTTCCTGCATACATGCCAACCAGTAATGATATTCATTATAGTGCTTACGTAGCAATGCATTGTTATAATATAATGGTATCTACTTTATTTATTTGTATTAGGAAAACCATTTGAGCTAAAAATATGGGGGTTTTAGAGTTATTTTAGGTACATTACTGTCTCCTTCCACGTGGATAAGTTTTGGCAAAATCTGAATCTTTTCTTAGCACGAACAGTATTTATTTGAGATTGATTAGTTTGGCGCTTGTCACACACCACATAGGGGGAGTGCAATACAACACCGCAGTACTCCGATTGGTTGCACACTTAGTAGCGCTCAAGGACAAACATCATCCCGTTTGAAACACATAATAGAAAATTATTACTCATGGGCGATAAACATGCAGATATGAATAAATTAAAAAGAAGCGATCGATGATAGTGGTTGTGGTCGTAATAGTAGCAGTTGTAGGAGCAACAATAGTAGTTACAGTAAACAAAAGTCTCCATTTCCCTTTAAATTCAATACATCTCCCTACATGTATGGTTAATTTTCTATCCTCAGAGACTCAATAGAAAGCAATCACAACCAGAACTGACATGCAGGAGTAGATAAATGAGCCATGTTCTCTCTGTCATCTGTAGAATATCACTCTGCGGTTAATTAGCACTGCTACCTTTGGAGAAATGCTCAAATGCTACACTAATATCCTCTTCTATCGTGTTAGCACACGCAGTACCGAACCAGTCGGATCGCAAATGCCAGCCATTTTCTGGATGTTTCAAGGTTTAAATAATAATGAGTTTAAGAAACAGACATAGGTACAATCGTGCCGATATCATTCACAGTGGTTTATGACGTTTAATTATATACATATTATATACATTTTCAAATTTGTTAATGTATTGCGGAAAATAATTAGTTTTAAAGGAATTAGTTAATGTTTTAACTAATTCACACCAGATTTATTTCGATAATTCCTGAAAATGTGAAACTAGTGAGAACTTTTGTTTCGAGGTGTGATTTTAGCAGTAACAAATGTTGGGATGTAAAGCAATTGAGAGAAAAGGAGTTTTGAGTTTTAACTAAATGGTACAGGACAAACTAAATAATAAAAGCCAACGCAGCAAACGGTCTACTTTTTCGCATTTGCTACGAAATTTCACAGATGTGTTAATCTGAAATGCCTATTTGTGAGCAAAAAGTAAGTCTCGTGTTTCGACATATGTAGAGGCAAATCAGAGACCCGATGTTAATTAGGATTTTTTCTAATGAAATATTTTAATCAGCAGATAATACGATAACATATATATATATGACTTATTTCAAGCAGAAAAACGACTGTTATTCCAACGGAACCATGCGGCATAACCATCTGTCGATGAAAGAAAACTAAAATGCATAGATTAAAATGTAACGAAGTTAGATAGGACTGATATTCCTTTTCAAAATGTTCTCCTTTATAATCAATACAGTTTTGCATTCGTTTAAAACACCGTTCAAATTATTTATTCCAGTTTTCTTGGGACACTTCTAAAACATAGATTTTGAAGGCATCAATGGCATATACTGCCGACGAAAGTCGTTGTCCACACAATTTATTCTTGATGTTCGGAAACAAAAAGAAGTCACTGGGTGCCAAATCAGAACCGTATAGTGCATGACCCATGAATTCGATATTTGAGCTTTCAACTACTCTGTTGTTGGAAGAGATGTATATGTGCTCACATTGTCTAACTGAAGAACTATCCCACGGTTCTTGTTTGTTTCCCTTACCTCACCGAATACATCTGGCAAACAAATGGTTGTGTACCATTCGGCGTTGATCGTTTTGCGTTCCTCTAAAGGCACTGTTGCCACATCTCCAGTTTTGTTAAAAAGAAGGAGACAATTTGCTTCAAGTGCGAACAGCTTTTGTTGGATTTGCTTCATCTTAAACCCTTGGCGCGACAGCCCTTAGAGGGCCAAGGCCTACCAACCCGACTGCCGCCCTCACGACCACTTACGCACGGCAGAGATGGACGATCATCCAACCGATACGGGGAGGATATGTGGTTAGCATCTCGGCACCCCCCAGCCGGAATTTTGGTTTCCGTGACCAGGGCCACTTCGCTAGCGTAAGCTCCTCACTTTCCTCACGATGCTGAGTGGGCACCGGTCCTGTACCCGGGACCTAAAATCCCCACCACATGGGTGGGACCGAACCCGGGCCGCTTTCCGTGGCCAGAGACCAAGGCATGTTGCCTTAGCCCACTACGCCACGGCGCAGGACTTGCTTCATCTTGAAGCACCCATATTGTCGACCACTGTATACGTCCCGGCTCATACGCATAGAGCCATGATTGGTTACCTGAGATAATCTTATGTACGTCTTTTGAGGCTCCCTCATTGTATTTCTTCAGCATTTTCTACACCAATCGACACGGGCTATTTTTTGAGATTGCGTCAAAGTATGTGGGATCTATGGGAGCGAAAATTGTTCTTGGCTAAATAATCATACAATATTTTATATATTCTGGTGGAACTAATGCCTAGGGTTGCCTCAGTCTCACAGTATGTCGCATGACGACCTTACATTATTACTTTCTCTATTAATATTTGTACTATTCTTTCTTGTTCTTTTATCTGCTCCGGATAGACGTTTGTAGAAATTGTATCATTACGTCGCTTCTTTTAATGGACAATCGAAGTAGGAGAATACAGTAAGCTCAAGAAAAGGTCAAATCCCTTAAGAGCTGGTCGTTATGCAATGTACTTGAATTTCCGTTATATTTGCATTACAAGGAGAACCTATAATGACGTCCAGTTTGAGAAAAGTGGGTGGGTAATGCCTTTTTGTATGATTTTGAGGATTCTCAAGGTGAGGTAAGCGCGGGTGTTTCGGATTGGCGGGCAACTAGGAGTAGTTCTTAAAAATCTACTTCTTAGCGTACTTACGGTAGCGTAGATGGTAGCATATCTGCCTCGCGTTCAAGAGGTCAGAGTTCGAATGTCCGTCAGGGTGAGTTACTTGGATAAGGTTTTTGCCGGGGTGTTCCATTATCCTGCAAGACGAATGTTGGGTAACTCTAAGCTTCCGCCATTTCATTCTTCATTCACCGTCCGATATGACTTAAAAAAAAGAGGCTATGTGAGAAATTCAGCTTCCTTTTCACAAAGAAGTTACCTACGTAATTACTCCATTTCTGGCATTTTGTTGTTTTATAAGTACGTTAAAAGATACCTATGACTGAAAATTTGAAATCCTGAACTAATAACGCTAGCTTTTTAATAGTTATACCACAGATGCAACTCAGTGAAAATGTAATACAGCCCAAATTCTTTCAATTTCACTGTGATAGTTTGTAAAATATGGTCAAATTTATTTGTTTTTGGTTACGTCAAATAAAAATTTCCTTGCGACAAAATAACTTATATTTTGGTCTAATATTTTAGTAACAGGTTCCCAATACATCCCTATTTTTAATTTCCCCTAGGTTTATGTGTGACTCAATAACTTCAGGCCCCATAAATTTTTAAAGCCATGAGTATGGCATTTTAGCACAACATTTGAATTTTTGTGTTTTAAAGTAAAGAAAGTGTACTTAAATGTATCTCACAATAACACCCAGGGCGATTTCTATTCACTGTATCTCTATTAACGTGTGTAGCAAGTTTCACTAGTCTAACACTAAAGCTAAGAAGTCAGGAGCATCTTAAATGATGAAAATTTCTGACGTTTTCTATACTAGAAAACAAGGGTAAAGAATTAGAATTCATATCTAACACTAGCATTCATGTAACTTTCAAACTAGATTGGAGCATTTAAAATTGCTTTCGGATGCTCTGTAAGCATTCCTTGGATTCAGGAAGACTTACACTATTTTATAGACTAGAAAGAGGAGAAGGCGATTTTTTGAAAACGTTCATGATATTTCAGACATTTATATACTTAAAATAGATTTATAACGAACGTGCACTGAAATTGCTCAAGAAGCTTGTACGATAATAAAATACAGACTTTCTTAGTCCATAATCCTTCTTGTTATTATGATAATTACTTAATTAGTACTCCAAACGGGTAAAACTAAATACTGTTACAACAACTAGTGAAGCGGATTAAGGTAAGGCATTAATTCATTTTTTTTTTATTTTCTCCAACATTGAGTCGTATCGGACGATGAATGAAATGGTGCTCAAAGGAGCCCAAAAATTGGAGAATTGTACCACGAAATCTGTTTGTGCACTGTGGGAAAGAAGCAATTCATATGTGGAAAATGTGTGTGAGATGCATGAAGATCTGACTATAAAAGTGTAGAAATGTGTTATTTTGTTCTAATGATTACATTATGTACTGAAATTAAATATTCCTCCGTTTATCTCTCCATTTCAATTGGTCCGCTACGACAATTCTATTCATCCCCCAATTAGGATTAGTTTCCGCTCGAAATATAAATGAAAAAGGAAGGCTACAGAAAATGTTTCTTCTAAAAACATTGAAAATAATCTAGAATGGCCAGGCTTAAATACAAGGTAAAAGCCTCCATACTGACGAGACAAATCGGGCTTTTGAGAAAGGTTTTCAGTATAGTGCACCCATTCACCCGCGCTTATCCTATATGAATACATAGGTCGAAATTAGAGCAGTAGAGGAAGCACTTGTTCTATCTATTTTAAGTGCGTAGCACAGAAAGTAAAAAGTGCAATCGCATAGCTTCGCATTTTTTTTTTTTTTTTAATTTACGTCCTCCAACGTTGTCATATCGGACGATGAATGGAATGGGTGAGATGATGCTCAAATGAGCTCGGAGTCCGTTGAACTTAGAGTTACCCGACATTCGTCTTTCAGGATAAGGGAAAACCCCGGAAAAACCTTATCCAGGTAACCCACCCTGACCGAGATTCATACTCGGGACCTCTTGAACGTGAGGCAGACATGCTACCACCACGCTACCGAAGCGGGCAGCTTCGCAATGAACTGATACTTTAAGATCAATGTCTATAGATAAAAAAATATTTTCAACGGTAAGTTTTGTTATGTCTACAACCTATATTTACAATACTGCAGTTTCTCCTCTAAGTTCTCTCCCCCCACATAATTTAATATCACATTTAATCTCACATAAACGTTTCCTAAAGCTTCGGTGCCAGGACAGACTAAAAATTAAGCAGAGAACTGCGTATTACGCATATAATAATTCGTCTTATTCAGGTTATGAATGAAAATGGTAAAACAAATCATTCCGTTTCTAGGTTAGCTGATCTTTCGGTTTCGAGTATAATTTAGCATAAGAGGTAGCTCTTTCCTATGTTCATTTTCCGATTGTTGAGGCATACATTTAACACTAGGCATAAACTATTCTGCGCATACCTTAACTGTCAGTAAATTAACAATGTGTGGCTTATAGTTAACTGAATTCATTGTTCTACTAAAGTAGCATATATCCACCAGAAATTAATTTCTTAATCACTTCTTTTATGTCTGCATTAAGTTTGCTGGGTCACTTGAACTGAATGCGATTCTTTGGACTTTGGACCTGAGAAATTTCACGTTCCTGATATTTGCCTTAGGCATCCCGCGGTCATTCATGTCATGGGTCAGGAATAGACAAAGGGCCCGCCTTGTCGAGAGCACAAGGATTGTTTTCTAAGAAGCGCTGACATTGTGAAACAATAAGCGATAACAGCAAATTTGGAGCAAAGTCTCATGGATCACTTGCCTGAAACTTCTGATGTTAATCCTTAACTGAAATTCCGTATTTTGAAGTTACAAATAAGTTTGTGATGGTTGAATAAAGGAAGGCCAAACATACAAACAATTAATTTTTCCTTAAATGAAAATAGATCAAACACCGTTAAGTAACACAAAAATTGATTTAAATGATATAAACATCCGCTTTAATATTGTGTGACCTTTATAACAAAACTTATCACACCATTAATGCAATGGCCGCCAGTAGAATAGCCTGAAATAAATTATGTAGGTTTTGACTTATGCAATACAGGGGGACATCTCGAAAATTAGAACTATATTGATCTATTGTATTTAAACCCCACAGGGAGGAAGTGAGGAAAACTGCAGGTGGTAGGTGGACAGGCCACCGGGGTGAGCGGAAGTCCTTGGCAGATCCTTGTTCGGCTACCCATCCAACTTCTGGAGAGCGATGAACGACCCGTTGTCCAAGCAACCCTGCAGCGTCCATGAGAAATACACTTGCCTTTGAGTAAGCATCCGCACAATTCGTCTGGCATCCATACCAATCAGTAGTACAGCTGAAAGCGGAGAAATAAATAAAATTGAAGGAAACTAATGGAAAGGAAGTCGTGGTAGGTGGGGAACCATCTCAGCATTCACCTACCAACCAAGCAAAACCACGAGAAAACCATGATTAGGGTGCGCGGTGGTCAGAAATCGAACCCATGACCACCCGAATGTAAGACTGGGGCGTATATCTAATAAGTAATGCCCTAAGTAAGAGAAGCTTTGGGAATTATTGTTAGCCAAATTAGCTGTAGCAGTACAGGGCAGGGTGCCTGACGGCCACATATTGAAATTTCTTGGAGGTGCTTCTTTCCATGCTGTGGGCGAAAAGGCTCGGAGACCTTCTGCGATCCGGAGGACGAGGATTTACAGAGAGCAAATTCCCCGCCACGCAAGTCGAAACTGCGGCCAACACTTCGAACCCCGATGAAAGGTGAAGTGATATGAAGTGGAAGGAAGTGACGCTCGGAGGATGTAGTGATGAAGGATCAAATGAGGGATTTCCGAGCATTTACTTAGTGACCCACAGAAACCCCCAAAGAAATTCGGGAATCAGGAAGGTCAGCCAAAGGAATGGAAACCAAAATCTCCCAAAAGATGAGTACAGATGCCTGTCTTTGTTTATAAGGGATACAGTCAAAGATTTGCCAATTCTATGGGACAAGTGTATATATGAGTGTATACTCATGTACTTATTTAGTCAGTTATCACTTCAGAAAATCATAGTAAATTTCTAGAGATAATCCAAATTGGATGTGGTAACTAGACCAAACGCCAATTAAAGGTAATATCTTGAGTTCAAATATCGCCTGTTTATATTCAATTGTAGTTTTACTTACTATGGATTTATTTCCAAAAGTTTGCAGCTTAGCGAAATAGACGGTATTCACCTCATTTCCTCGTATTTTATTCACTTACTCAGACTTATAGAGCCTTAGGTCTACTTGAAAGAAAGCACTATTATTTCACTTCGTCAGTATTGTACAGGATTATCTGCTTCTAGTACAACATTTTTTCCTCTTCTGTCAAATTGCCAAAATGTGTATCATATCTTCTTCGGTATGCGCTTTTAAAGTCCTAAAAGACTGCCACATCGTGTGCGTTCCACAAGGCAGTTTTGCATCCTTTATATCCAATGCATTCAGCGTGGAGAAACACTAATTTATGAGCAGATAGCATCTTCTTACAAACGCTTCCAAATAAGCATAAGAGCCACCTTCATGGTTGAGTTTGTTAGGGCGTAGGACCAAAGCTGACTACAATAGCAGAAGGAGTAGTTTGGAATTCTACTTGGTCAGCAGGTGTTAACTCAAATCCTGACTATACTTAGCAAGTTCAATGTTATTCTTAATGAACTTACGGCAAGAGTTATCTGGCTATACTATCGCTTAAAGTACCAAAGGTGGAAGTGAAGTGTTTTGTAGACATGTTGCTACATATAACTACCTTAATTTAAATGCAGTTTCATGAACGTCTTACCATCATTTTATATACGTACTTATTTTGAAATAATTTTACTGCAGAAACATTCAGTATATTGATTCCGTTTTATCTTTGGATATTGTTTACCACATTACTTCCTATCTGAGAAAAGTATAGTTATTTGTAAGTTAAAAGTGATAACAAAGAATATCTCTGAAATTTTTATTTTCGCAAACAAAAATTATTTGCCAGATATTGTCTAATTTCATGATAACTACGATTTTATATAGAAAAATTTAATGTATCTCTTGCGGTTTATGAGTTTTGTAAAGTTCATTCAATATAAATAAGACTTGAGGCTATTGTGATTTTGTGGGTTCGTGAAATTTAAAGTCCAATTGCACCACTCAAAAATGTGCTTTATTTCCGACGAATTACAGTGGGAACACTTGCCGATTACACAGATTTGCGTAATGCACACAATTACAGTTCATCAGTTCGTCTGTCACCGATCCACTGCACGCTCACAGTTACGTACAACGCCTCTGATGCACGTTCACAGTCTTCCGGTCCGTTAACTCATTCGGTGCTCCTCACGGCTGCTCGCCAAGAACTGAACTGACTGGCCAACTGCAGTCACTTTTTATAGGAATATCGGTGTTTCTCGAAGTCTCGCGTTTCAGTGAATCACCGCGAAGGTTCCAGACGGCAGGGGGAGGGGAAAGAGACGGCCAGTGATGTTTTTCCAACTATCCCTTCTGCACCGCTATAAGAAAAATGGGTAGGCGTGTCCGAATGCCTCCCGTCTGGCCCTACTGCTGGCCGGTTCTATAGGGAGTTCCGACGTTCGGGTGACAATATTATCAGAAATTTCAAGATATATACTTTATTTTTCATTAATATATATTAAAACATGGTGTTTTAATAAAAATAGGGCTGTTTTGGGATACTCAAAATTTTCGAAAACTCTACCATATATGAAATAATTTGGGGTTTTTCAATTTTACTAAAACTGTATGTGTCGTGTACTCGAAGATGTTGTACTGAAAAACAAAGTTTAGTTTTAGCTGTTTTTGAGTTATACTATTTAAACACACACACATACACACTGAACACACACATAAATAAACAAACACAAATTCGCGCGCGCGGACTTTCTTATAAATTCTTATTCAAGGGATACCAAAGCATCTTATTTCCAGTGAAATCTCGATTATTTTTTGTGTAATGCAGAAACATTCTGTACCTAGTATATACGAGGTAGAGAAACGAGAGGTGTTCAAATGAAAAGGTTGGAAGCATTTTAACAAAACCCTCTGAAATTTGAATATGCCGCTTTGGGATACCGTAGTGAGGCATCTAGTGACGAAAATGTGGTGTCAGGCCTGGTTTTGCGCACTCACACATAACACATGAGGAAAGCAGGCAGATGTGAATTCCATCCAATTGACGCGACATTACCTGTGAGGACTTCCTGACGTTCGCATTGCACAATTCCACAATTGAGGGAAAACGAGTTATCAGATTTCTCACTGCGAAGATGTTAAACCATCCTATATTCATCACCGAATGTTGGTGTCAAGTCAGTCGGAGTCACACTGTCTCCCCCGTATACGGCTATCATCTGGAGAGTCCTATTATTTTGTTTAATGGATACCTGCAGTATCCAGAGATGGTGGCCCATTCTGTCTAAAAATGAAGATATTATCATTGAAGGCTGGACCCGTAGCTCAGTATGTAAAGCCTCTCCCTGCCATGCGACGGGTCTCGGGTTCGATTCCTGGTTGGGCGTGGAGATTTTTATACAACCAAGATGATTCCCCATCTTCCCCAGAGTTTGGAAGTATGAATGAGAGTGTGAATGTGTGCTCAATCTAATGATTAAAATCCACGAGTACGAGTTAACACCTTCGATATGTTCAAAAGCAGAACGACCTTGGATATGACCATTGCAGTTAAAGGCGAGGTATAAATGAAACAAATAATAAAAAAAGCACTTAGGTCAAATACATGTTTTAGGATCTCGTGAATAAGAGATAAAGTTCTTTTAGAGAAAACTCGCTCAAACATAGCTTTGCTTGTGTGAGCTACCTAACTCAAATTGAAATTTTGTAATAAATTCAATCTATAAGCCAAGGGGCTTCATTGGAATTTCCTCCAGCACAAACGGACATTTACAAGGAAACTCTTTACACTTTCTCTAACTTTGAAAAGGATGTTAGATTAACATATCCTATGTTTCAGACAAATGTCCGACGAATAAAATGCATGGTTTGAATTTTATATACTTAAATGCCATATCTACTATTCATTTTTTATGAATTTAATATAAAGCTCAAGTGAAAAACTACAAAATACCGATTTTCGTTCGTTGTTTTCTTCTACATTAGCTTCTTAATGAAAAGTTAACGGTTACAATGGATTTATCTTTGATAATAGATACTGATTGGTCCACGTGGAGGAAACATCTATCTGTCATTTCTGATTCCTGCGAATTCCATTGGCTGAAGTGATGCGTTCATTGTTGCTTAGTGCCCGCCTCGGTAGCGTAGATGGTAGCATGTCTGCCTCACGTTTAAGAGGTCCCGAGTTCAAAACTCGGTCAGGGTGGGTTACCTGGATAAGGTCAATTCCGGTGTGTTCCCTTATCCTTCAAGATGAATGTCGGGTAGCTCTAAGCTCCATTGACCCTGGACTCATTTGAGCATCATTTCACCCAATTCATTCATCGTCCGGTATGACTTAACGTTGGAGGACGTAAATTACAAAAAAAAATGGTGCTTAGCACAGGGCCGGGAAGCCCGGCAGTTCCCCCTTCACACTTATAAGAATTATCAGTACGTTATCTCAGAGGTTCCTATTTAATATAGATAAAGCTATGGTAACCGTTCGAGCAGCGCGACTATACTTCATTTCACTCAAGGTCAGATTTCCTGTAAGAGTAAACTACCAATGACATTTCAACAGTAAAAATTTTGAAACTTGTCGATTTTGTGTTAACAGTCTGAAGTTCTAGCTCTCTAAGGTTATCTGGTTATGGTACTCTAAATTTCCAATATCATATAAACATGGCCGTCTGCCGAAATGTCGTCCATTGGGAGTTCTTTCACGTTTCATTAAATTTACTGACATGGAGATGAGCTTCTAAGCACATCTAAAAATGATCAGTTTGGACTCAACTTAGAATTTGTAGGCCCAAAATATCTAACGCGAGAAGATGAAAATTACGTTCTTAATTTTCTTATTGCATGAAGTATACATTATAAGCTTTTACGCTTCTGGAATTAAGATTTCTAAATATATGCACAATTATTATTACCTGAAATGGTATGCCTGCTAAAAGATGCAGAAACTTAAAGTACTCCCAAACGATAACATTCTTTTAAACAATAATGAGAATAAAAAGTCACTGAAAGCAGAAGACGAATTCACCATTAATCTTTGGAGTATAATATTACTTTCTATTCTTTCTCTCAGAAAATGCATTATATTCTCTTGATTTACGGATCTGCCGCATTATGGGCTCAATAAAACATTTTGCCATTTGCATTCTTCATTTTTGAGCCTTTTAGTTGGCTGCATATCTCAATCTAAGGACTATTAAATTATATGGGTCATAAAAATGTGAAGTTTTCTCTATCGTACAGCCACAAAGTCTTCAGGGGCTGCTCCAACAGAATGGTGCTCAAGTATATAATACCTACATCAGTAATTCATTGATGTATACCACCTGCTTAACTAGATAACTAGCACACTTCCTGAGTAAAACAATGTAGGAGAGGTACTGAGCTAGATGGATCTGCGGTGAAACTTTCTTTCGGGAGGTATCAGGTTCGATTTCCGACAACCGTCCACTCAGAACCAAAGAGACTTTTGTGGTTTCTAATTTTTTCCTTGGTGGGGGGGGGGGGGCTCGTTGGAACTGTTCTACGATAACTTTTCTGTCCCTCATTTCGAATACTGGTCGCTTCCTTTGTTGTCATTTATTTCAGGATACTTCAACTAGGTGACGGTGTTCGGCGCGTTGCAGATGGACAGTGGAGTTGCTTTTTATGCAGGTTTCTTCCTGGATTCATCGGTACTGCTCAGTTAAACTGACTCCCCTTCAGGGGATCCTGGAGGATAGAACTCGGGCAGAGTCGGATTCGTTTTAACTGGAAACGTTAGGATGCGCACGTATCTGATCGCGCTTCGGTTCTCTTTCTTCTTCCCTTCCTCCCTAGAGTCACTGTAGCGGAACTATGGTGGGACTTCTACTTCCGGTGTCTGCAGTGCTTGCTGGGGACCCTCCTATACATCGCTAGCCTCTATAAAACCAGAAAATGTAAGAGATAAGCACAAAAAAATAACTCCCACAGATACATTTTTACTATAACCTAATTTGACGAGATTGTATGTATATGACCATAGCAACACAGAGTAATTTCAACATTTTCATTTATAATTCTCTGGTTGTCGTCCTCTTATAAATAGGTTGTTATTGTATTCAATGCAGTGCATAATTGCCTCATAATGACATGTTGTAAATAACACCAAGAACGTATTACCTATTTTAATGGTCTAGTTTAGATATTTAATGTTACAGTGATTTTAGGAGTGAAGATTTAACTTTTTTTTCACTGAGCCATGGAAAAGTGATATCCGTGTAGGTCATTAAAATAGTGTTGTGCTGATAATGGGCTACAACACAGTCCGTAATACCTACTTACTTCTCTCCTATGAAGCGAAAACGTCTAAGTGGCTGATACTAACGAATGAAATACAGGCAAAGGAAAGGGACTAGTGTCACAATCGATACGAATATAAAAAGACGTTCTCAGTTGTCAGCTACAAATCACAAACTTTTTCATGATGCCGTTTCTTCAAGTTATAAGGCTAAGATTTCGTAACAGGATTATAGGTACCAGGGGCGGCTTCTGAGGGAGTGCCGCTGTGCCATGGCGAACGAAAGAGAAGTGTATAGTAATTGCGCAAAAAAGATTGTTTGTGAATGTCTGCTCCCTCTTGTGAATAGGCGCGCTAAACGCAAGTGCTCAGTCCTGGTTGTTTTCCTTGGCTTGGTGCAGATTCCAGGACGGCACCGTCTGCGCTCATAAGCGCCTGTGTTAAGGGCTAGGATGTCTGCTTATACACGGCTTCTTATGGGAGCAGGTAGTGCCGAGATTTCTCTGGCGCATAACTTACGGTTTATCCGTTAGAGTGCAGTAAAGCACAGGACTTAAGATAACTGTCTCTCTGTCGCGAAATCGTACACGAACGCTTCGTTTCACATTCTGAATGAATTGTATCATCAAACTTTTACTGTACTCGTCACACCTGTGCGTAACAAGAGTACGGATGTAATAAATATCTATTTCCGTTTCCCTGTACGCTCTGTGTGGTACAGTATATTATAAAATAGGATGGATTATTGATAAGATTACCTAAATCGTTCGAAATTGGTACACATATTTATATTTTAACAACCCTTATTTTTTATTCATTCATTCATTCATTCGTTGTTTATTTATTTATCTATCTATTTATCTATTTAATATTTATTTGTTTATTTTTTATTTATTTTTGCATTCATTCATATATTTATTATTTTTTTATTCATTTAATTTATGTATGTATGTATTCTTTAATTTATTTATTTATCTATGGCACCGCCAATAGAATGCCTCATCGGCCGCCCCTGATAACTACATACTTCTTGGAAAATCTTAAGGGCGGTCTGCAAGTGCAGTGTTGCTATAATAATCATGACTTCAGCATAAATTGCTATTATAAAATAGCAAAGCAGTGAAAGTAATTTTTAAGTTAGCTTTGCTTTCTGAATGACCTGAGTACATCGTTCGATTAAGAGCAGAAAAAATTCCCCGGAGGAAATAATTATAGTGCCTTCCAAATAAAGACGTGTATTTCTGTCATAAATATTTTTCTAATAACCTGTTAGCCGTCAACTGCCGTGGACTTTGTTCGGAATTACCACATTGACAGAATTGCTTTGCAGGTAATAAACAAAGTAAAGGTATTTCAGTCACTGTGAATCTGTAAAATTCCAAATTAATATTTACAATTTGGATAAACATTACAGAACACTAATAAAATTATTATATTAGATTCAATTACATGATTATGCCCTGTGTGGGCATTAAAACTATTTATCTCTTCCTGATACTTTTTGGTATTTATCTCAGTTGAACAAAGCTGCATTTATATTCACAGGTTCCTATTTTTTATTTATTGAGTAAATATTGTATCCGTTTACACGCACTTAGTACGTAGAGGCGGTAATGTATTACACCTCAAAGGTTTCTAACTGCTGTGGCTCAGTGGTTAGACCGCTGGGCTCTCACCAAGGCGGCCCGGGTTCGATCCCAGACGACCGTAAAGTGAGATTTGTGGTGGACAACACGGCGCTGGGGTGGGTTTTCTCCGGAACCCCCGCCATCTCATTCCACCGGTGCCCCATCTTCATCTCATGTATCATCACTGTCATCACCTGCGGTGCCGTATGTAGTAAAAGTGGGCGTTAAACACTACACATACATTTCTAACTGCATTTCACCGAATATTCTGTTAGGCCCAAAGGATTAAAATATGGTTAGAAAAAGTTCCTGTTAGTGTGTGTGTGTGTGTGTGTGTGTGTATGTGTGTGTATTTGTGTGTGCTAACTCGAAATCAAACTAGCAGGTAAGTACCAAACTTTGTATTTCCAATGATGTAACATAATACTATTGAAAATCCCGCAGGCTAACGTTACGCTATATATAAAACTGTTTCTAAGTTTCTTGTTCACAGAAATGTAAAGCACCCTTTAATGCAGCAAACAGGAGCTTTGTACAACCCTTGCAGTAGCAAAAAGACGTGGCATTTACAAACAGCAGTCTTCAAGGTAGTCTCGTTACTCCGCCGCACGTAAACAAGCAAACGATTCCACCGCGGTACATCACACAACTCAACTCCACTGCACAACTGCAAATGAACTGCCTGCCAAGAGCAGATGCAGGTCGCCCGGGTTGTTCCGGGCGGAGGGTTACACGCCACGGTACCTATCCGCTGTGCGGATTTACCCGTGCGGTATGATAGATACATGTTTCTGGGCAAACTTGCGTGTCATTTAGTAAGACGGCGCAGTTGGCCTCTACTGATGCTTCTGGTACCAGGATATTCCCCCTTGGGGGGACAGTGCCCATTCCACCTTGCTTTGTGCGGTCGCTAGCGATCCGTCAAGCAGTGGTGGAACCAGTAGCGAGAGACCAGATAGAAATTAGGGTGTTGAGGTTTACTAAGTCCAGGTCGTGCGCGCGTCCCAGGGCACGACTGCAGGTGTTAAACTGCCAGCCGCGGCAAAGGCGCGAAGTGACCTGGCGGTGATTGGTAGGGGCAGGAGGAGAGGCAGACTGTACCACCCAATGGCGTCCTTGGGTAGGCGATAGCTCCTCCGTCTCCTGGGGAGACGGTGGTCGTATTGACCCAGTGTACTTACCAGCTGGTTGGGATGGGGAGTGATCTTGGCATACAACGTGCGTGTTCGTTCACGCACGACGTCTTCGAAGTATGGTATGCTAGACTGGGTGTGTAGGAAATGAGATGGGAATCTGCTTTCGGTACCGTAGATCATCCTTAAGGCTCTGTTCTGCACGGCTTGAAGTCTGCGGAGGGTGGTATGAGCCACCGAACCCCAGACCTCGCATCCATACAGGATCAGAGGCGGGATGATTGCACGGTACGTCCTTAGTTTGAGGCGGATGGACATGGTTGATCTAAAGATAGGGTAGAGTTGCCTGAGTGCAGCGTGGCCGAGGCCGGCCTTTGCCCTGACGTGCGGAGTGAAAGTGAGGCCGCGGTCCAGGTGGATTCCCAGGTATTTGGCGGTTCGAACCCAGGGGATTCCTCTCCGCCGTAACCGCAGGTCTCCAACTGGGCGCCAGCGGAGCTCTTCTGCGGGCTAATGGCCATCCTCCACTTCTCACTCCACCTGCCAATGGCGTGGAGCTGACGCTCTCACACTCTGCCGCTATTTATACTTCCCAGCCATTGTACTAGATTAAACTAGGCCATTCCATAACAATCGCGATGGCATCAGAAAAAATTGAAAATTCCATACTTCTCTCTGTTTCTTTCTTTCTCTCGGCAAGCGTCCCGATCTGCGCACCACTATCATTTTCTTTCCTGCCCACGTGCGGCCGGCACTTTCTTGTACCTTCAACACAACTATGCGATCGGTGACAGTATATAACGTTCTTAGATTAAAAATAAAATGTGTGTATTTAATTTTCCGTGAATACTGTATAAAGCCTGTTTGTTTGCATGGAATTTTGTGTCGGCTTCCATAGTCCAGGGGGCAACACATTAGTATCCAGATCCCAAATTAGCGGGTTGAAATCCGGTGCTCTTTTAGGAGGTAAAATTCCTCAATATAACTTTTTCGGGAGGGAAGTAAAGCCTTTGGTCCTATGTGGTAGATTTATGACCCGTTAAAGAACATCAAGCCAGATAAAGAGGCCTCTGAGTAACCCAATGAAGAATGGGACGCTGGGGAACCATAACAGTTATAAAGTGTCCATAAATGATAACGGGAAATACATAAATAATATGGTACAATTGTAAACGGAAGAAGTAAATAAATTTTCACTTTAAAATATATTACTCTTTAAAACACACAAATGTCAAATAACCATAGTTGTGCAACAGCAGTTTCAGACATATTTATTATTATTTGGCTAGTATTTTGTCAGGTTTCGAAGAGCTGTCACCAAAATTCACCACTTTCTTTTAATGATATGGAAAGAAAATTAAATTTCAAGGCCAGTACACTCATTTTTGACTAACATTTAAGCTTCCTCCACCCCTATAATACCTACAAAGAAATGCGGAATACTTGGAATTTGTATCTCAAAAACATGAAATAGATCTAAAAAAATAAATTATGGTGGTTTGAGAACACCCTGTCAATGCAACATTTGAGAGTTTTAGACAGTTGACCACTGCTTTGATCTTCTATGTTCCCCTTGTATCTGCAAAAGAATATCTTAAACAATTTCTACAAACGTTTATAATTATCTCCATTATCATGAAGTGGAGAGAGATAAATATACATTTATAAGAATAGTTTGTAGAAGCTGCAGAAATGTTTAGCTTAGTGAATACAGAGGTATGAAAATATTCATCAGCTCTCCTGTTTTTATTTATTTTCTCCCTTTGGAGCAATTCAGCACAGCGAAGCACATGAGTGTTCCCTTTCATCGAATAGTTTATAAATTGTGAAACCACGAAAAATAGCTCAACGTTGGATAGAAACAAATCCAAAGTAATGACATGATAAAACAAGGTTGCTTCATAAATACGAACTATATTAACTTTTCCAAATCAGATTTAGTATTGTATATTCATTTACTATGTTCTCTTTATTTGTGGTGTACTCAAATAATACACAGATATATATATATATATATATATATATATATATATATATATATATATATATATATATATATGTATATACATATATACATACATATATTTAGCCCGCCTCGGTAACGTAGATGGTAGCGTGTCTGCCACACGTTCAAGGGGTCCCGAGTTCGAATTTCGGTCTGGGTGGGTTACCTGGATAAGGTTTTTTCAGGGATTTTCCCTTGTCTTGAAAGACGAATTTCGGGTAACTCTAAGGTAGCGTGTCTTTCTCACGTTCAAGAGGTCCCGAGTTCGAATCTCGGTCTAGGTGGGTTACCTGGATAAGGTTTTTTCAGAGATTTTCCCTTGTCTTGAAAGACGAATTTCGGGTAACTCTAAGGTAGCGTGTCTGCCTCACGTTCAAGAGGTCCCGAGTTCGAATCTCGGTTAAGGTGAGTTATTTGTATAACGTTTCTTTCGGAGTTTTCCCTTATCCTGATACACAAATGTCGGGTAGCTCTAAGCTCAATAGACCCCGGACTCATTTGAGTATCATTTCACCCATTTTATTCATCGTCCGATATGACTTAAATGGAATACCTTAATATTAAATGCCAAGATTGGTATTTAATGGACATTCGTTTTGAGTTATGCTGTTCACAATACTTCTGAAAGTCCTTTTAATTATGGGGATATATATTGTAAATGTTAATTGAAATTTTGATATAGGTTTTTTGGGTGTAGTGCAATATGTAGGTAAAAAAACTGAAACTTTCGTTTCTGAGGAAACGCATAGAACATATGTGCAAATTTGGAATTAGATAGTGGAGAAAGAAGGCATCTCGAAGAGAGATTTCGTTACTTGGAATGTAAAGCCTTAGACACGCTAAGCAAAGGAATACAAAAACTCTTGAAGGGTACAGATAAGTTCTGCTCGACTCCATATTGCACCTCTTCACGCGAGCGTTTAACTTCACTCTGTCATCTTCAGGCGCTGTTAGCAGAGGGTCTTAAACAAGCATCTAGAAATAAAAGCTACAGAGTTTAGAGACCAAAACCGTAAGTGCTGCGTTTCGTCTTGTTCACGTAAACGTAACGTTTACCATACTGACAACTTAATTTCCCATTACAACGTCTTACTTAACTTTATAGAAATCACAAACTGTAAATTACGCAAAAATGACACTCGTTAAAGTCTAGATTCTTACGTGTAAATAAACTTGGGACCAATGCATATCTTGTAACAGATTTTGCGTCCCAGTTTTGAAAGTTGTACAGTTGAGTGCATGATATCGTACCAATATAATGTGAAGAGCTTTATGCTAGTAAGGATATACTAAACCACATCTGCCACGTCAAGTCACCACCCCATTACTTTGTTTTAGGACTAGTAAATTTGTTTTGTTCCACGTTTTCTTTTGCTCACTCATCCTGGATTCTCTATCTGATCCAGAGTTACGGATCCTCATCCCGACGCCTAATGGCATAAGGGGTAAAGGACCAAGAGTCCCCTAACACCGAGATGAATTATTTTAGTATTCCTCCCCTTTCGTCGCTCACCTAGCTTTGACATTTATTCATATACTAAAACATGGTGTCGAACTTGAATTAATACCAATAAGGCACCAGCTTTCTCAGAGTTGGTTAGAATAAGCATTTATCTCCCAACATTACATGAAAAGAATGTTAGAGGAAATCAAAAGCACCAACGCTTATCTGTGCATTCAACTATAGTACTCTACTATAGTTACATTATTGAGTCGTTGAGTAGGTGTTGAAGATGAAGTACATAGAGTATTCAAGCTGAATTAGCGGGTACGTACATTTAATTCCACAGAAACGGAGTACTTGATTGCAATGTTGTATATCTTCCTATTTACTTAATTTAAACAGGAATCTAGGAAGTCATTGTACAGATGCCTAAAGTGACATTGAGTGCTCTCGGTAAATTCAAATCAGACTTAGTATTATGGGTGCTGCTTATGTTTCGTCAGTGAGGGTGTAACATCAAGAAATCAAGCAGAAAATAACAATGGTAAATTTGAATACCTAAGCAAGCTTAGAAATCAGTCGCCCTTTCACACTAGCCGTGTGTAGGCCTATGTTTGGAAAGATAGAGTGAGATTGTTAATGTTAATAGTTAATGTCAGAGGTCCTACTCCCATTTGTCTTGGACCGTAGGACCGAGGATCCGGGCCTCATTCTACCAGGGAGTTACCGAGCTGTCCCAAAGAGGCCCCCGGCGCCTCCGTGGGGCTTTCCATAGGGCAAGACCTAGAGACTAACAAGACCCCCCCCCCATCTGGTCCTGTGGACTCAAGACGGGATGGAAGTGGATACGCCACTTACGCGCGCCAACTCCAAAATGGGAAGGCTACCGACATGACCTCGGTGGGGCCGCCTGGTGATCTAGCACACCTTCTACTAGCAATGCTGGCTAGTACGCGGGAATATTAATGGCTTCCCTCAACCCCGTCCGGAAACGTACCCGATCTCCCACGGGTATCGGGAACCACTGCCCCTCGAGTCCAACCCAATCCGAACAACTCCCAATCAGGGAGGGGCTCGAATGTTCGGCCCGATGTTCCTCTAGTAGCGTCAGAGGTACCACGAGTGCTAGGGGTCCGCAGCTCCCGCACCATGGCAGCTGAAGAGGACGGATCCCCTCTCGTACGGGCAGATAGAGTGAGATTGAAAATTTCAATGCTATAGCCGAGATTTGACTCACTGATATTCAGATATACATCCGGTTGCTCTTAACTATTAAACTACCATGGCCAACAAGCCAGCACGACATTAAATTATACATCTGAACCGCATTTTTTCCGGCAAACCACTAGGAGTTTTCATATACGCATAAGACAACTACCGTAATGGCGACCTACAATGTGTAGGTATATAATTAACCATTAATTTCCATTAATTGACCTAACAGTGGTTAGACTATAAGTCACCGTTATGGTAATTGTCTCATGGGAATATAAGAACAGCTAGTGGTTTACCGGAAAAAATACGATACAGTTGGAGATCTCACTAGAATTTCATTTTCCTTATTTAATATTTAACTCCTGCTTTTACTGCAGGCGGTGACACTGATGATACATGAAGTGAAGGTAGAGCACAGGGGGAATGAGTTGGCTAGGATAACCGAAGCACCCGCAGGAAAGCCTCTCCTATGCCACTTCGTCCACGAAAAGTATCACATGCGGTCGCCTAGGATCGAAACCGTGCCACTTTGGTGAGAGTCCAGTGGACTAATGACTCGATCAAGAAGTAACCCCGGAATTTCCGGTCTCTCAGTTTCATCTCCATTATCATTTCACATCATCTCTCCTCTGGTGGTCTTTCTAAGGGTAGAAACTTCGGCGGGGGTATCGGCGGTGCATGGCAGGATGATATGCTGTGAGTAGAACTTCCTCTCCTGTAGAACGGTCTCCGGTATGCGGACCCTCTCTGGTGGGGCCATTTCTGGACCGCAGTTAGTGAGCTTTCCCTTGTGCTGTCCTGCCCGAAAGGTTCCAACTGGTAAAGTTTAGAGACCCTTCCCTCTGAGCTGTCATGACTTCTAGGGAAGGCCGCCTTGTCTCCTCTCGCCTCAGCCTTCCTCCCAGGGATACCCCCCTTGGAGCATAGCTAAAACAGATCAAGACTGGTCGCAGTGCCGAATCCCCTGCGTACCGTATTTCTATCCCATCCTATGTCGTGTTGGCACACTGGCCATGTTGGATCAGTGTTTTTTTTTTTGTTTTTTTTTTTTATTAAATTTTACAAAAAATATATATCTATGTATATAGATATATACTTTTCTTTTCCTTATTTAACCGTTTTGTTTTTATTGTTTCCGTTTAATTACCTTACTGTTTTCTGTAGTTTCACACACATACACTATACACATAAACATACATGCCCAGGGCAGGACTCGAACCGGCGACACTCTACGCGGTGGAACGCTAGAGACATACGTTCTAACGACCATGGCTAGGAGGGCCGGCTTAGTGGTTAAGAGCAGCTGGACGGAAACCGTAAGGTGGATGTTTTAAATCCCGGCTATGACAATGAATTTTTCGTCTGACTCTACCTTTCAAAAACAAGCACGTTTATTGAATCCTTCAATAAGAAATCGTGAACAGGTTACCTTTGCGACATCCCCCACCTCTGATTACCCTTAACATAGACAATGTTTCGAAAATTATGATTTTCTCTGAAGAAAAAGACTAACAATTTTGATTAAAATAACATAATGCAATTTTTATTTTCTAATGTGAGTAAAAATTTATATACATCTTGAATTTTCTGGAAATAACCACTGAAGTCCGCTTTATTCTGAATCATTTTTTGCAGTTGACAAAGGGTAAGAAAGAGAAGAACTTTTTCTACACAAAATAAATATATCTCGGTAGAGCACTCATTTTATGTCAGATAAAGTTTTTGTTAAGTTAATAATTTCCGGAGAATCCTGTTATTAGTTTGAGTTGCAAACTCTTAGGGGAGAGTCGTGCAGTATCGGCCGGCATGCAGTACCGGCCGCTACTCTAATTTGCCTTTTCGCCTCCGTGTGGCAGAGTTTCCAGTAAGCAGTAGCAAGTTTGTGCATCCACGTGCGATATCTTCTTCCTCTCTTCAGTTCTTTGTCTGCTCTGAGTGATTGATGGCGGTTAGTGTAGCTCTTAGCGCCCGGAAGATATTCTGAGGCCTATAGCAGCGCTATATTTGCAAACTCTGTAAACCTTGAGTTAAACATTTGTGAACTGGGCAGAAATAGTGACAATATCTTCCCATTCTTTTTTGTATTCTACTATTGTTCTCTATGTGGCAGCGCAATGTTTCACTGACAATATATATTATAACAGAAAAGGCAGCGGAACTCCACAATAGGCAGATGAATAACTGCCACCCCAAATCCTAACTTCAATTCCCTCCTTGAAACTCCTTGTTATTGTTAATAAAAAAAATGGCCGATACTGCAAGCCTTATAATTCTAGCTTTTTTACTTTCTATATAATAAATTACTATAAATAAAAAATGAAAATCATTACATTATACTATTTATAGAACATGTCTTGAGGTAAGAGAATAATATAGTAAGATTCCGATTAACCACCACGTTACTGGCCGATAATGCACGACCTTCTCCTTCTCTCAATTGAGAAGTGATATTCTTTCCCTCTCCTAGTCATGCAAAGAGAACTGAGTTTCATATCACAGCGACCAGCTCATAAAGGGTCTGAACTATCGCATAAAGCCTACTATCTATTCCCATATTCCCATTGTACCTACAATGAAATAGATGGAAAAACAAGCTGTTCAAAGTTGTTTGAAAGAGAATGGGTAGAGAAGTCCTAATGAACGTAGCATATTATAAGAGTTTTTGTACTTATTTTCAATTCAGATGTCTCAAATTTGAAGCTATGCCTACTAAAATATTAGTCCTCCAATATAAGTGCAACGGCATCAGCTAGTCTTAAGCACTTCTACCTTCCACTGAATTCATTCCTACATTTTTCTGGTAACAATTCTTAACCAAAGTTGATCTTTATTAAGTAGTTCCTTTGTGCTCTTAAATATGTTTTTTTTCTTTGCCCACCTCTTGAAGTACGTGCTACCTGAATAGATGAAAATAATTCCCTTCTAGAATTTATAGTTGCAATTAATTGCCATACAGTATACAAGCGTTTTTATCGATTGTACTTAATTAGGCACTCCAAATGTTTTTGCTACAATGGAATTTTAATTACGCTTCCTTTACAGTGGCGCTGTGTAATATCCTACATATCACCCACTCCTTAGCTTTTCTGCCGATAGTCAGCTTTTTCAATTAACTCGGTTCTATCTTGTTAGTAAACGATATGCCCAACTGCAAACTTTTCGAGCAACAAAAATCAATTGTTCTTGCCACTGTGTTCTTTAGATTCAACCTGTATTCTTTTTGGTAACTTATCCATGCTCAGCTAGAGCTTTTATGCTGATGTTTTACTGTTCTGAACATAAAATTATGCTAAATTAGGGGAGGGGGAAGACGTAAAATAGCTATTTACTAGTTTGCTGCTAATAGCTGGCAAGCTATTAATATTAGTTTTATTCTTTTAGTGCTTAGGCAGCTATCATCTGGCATATCTTTAATTCAATAAGAAAATTCACAGTGATACAAGTGTTTTGGGATTTCTTAGTTAATACTAATTTCTACATAATACATCTCTTTACATAGAAATGTTTATCTTTATTGACGTAATACTTTTACAGCTGCAGTCTCAATAACGGAAGTAGTGTACCGCTGTTTAAAACTCGGAAAGCTATGCCTCTACAATTTTTAACTCCTGGAAAATTTGGGATCGAAGGACAAATGAAAATAATCGTCTATATCTACTAATGATGTTGACTTTTCCTTCTTCGATATCCCTTAACACCTTCAAAATTGTTATGGCTTATATTACTATAAACTATTTATTACATATAAATTTCTATTATCACGTTCATAAGTAGCCTTGCTTCCTAAAGTTGCTTTGTTTACTCTCATATTAAATGAGAGAAACCTTTTTTAACTGTCATATTAATATTGTTTATCATAATCTTTAAAGTTTACCAATATTTTTCATTCAGATAATATATTTATGGTTTGTTCCTTTTACTTTGTCCTTGATAGTAGCTCATAAATAGGCGAGCTATTTCTGTTGTCTTAAATAAATAAAATATAAATAAACTTCAAGTAAGTTATCTTCATAATTATTCCGGGCTACAGGCTATTCAGTGTTGAACTCGTTTTCATAATTGCACTGAATTTGAGGCTCAGTACTTATTGTTCAATATATTGCAGTAATAAATTTTATACGACATTTTTTCATGGCCAAATTATATTTTCTCTATGTTTTGAGTATTACCTTATATATTGGTTTAATAATTAACACAGTATAACACATACGTAAAATATGAAGCTATTAACAGTGAAGCAAACAAATCTTATAAACTATAAATTGTAATTATAATTATAAATTTCCGAGATCGCGATTGTTTCCGGCTGAGTATATATAAAAGTTTTACATTAATTCGCGATCCCGGACAATTTAAGAGAAAATCATCATCATTTCTTATAAGATAAGTGAAGTTTTAAGTTACAAATTGTTATATTTGTATATACAGTATAACACATAACACAGTACCTAGTACTCCTCATGTTATTTTATTTGGCAATTAAAACCCATGTCCTCAAATGGGGATGATCTTTAGTGATATACAAAATTACACGAATACAAATACATAGTTTTATGAATCACAAATAAACACAATTTTACAATAACGTAGTCTAAAGGAAAATATAAATTTTACATGGTATTTTATTTATATTTTACTTCGTGCAAACGTTTGTGATATAAAAGGCCTCATGAATGCAAGAATATATCATTTTGAGAAACAAATTTCACTTGCAACATTATTTTACAATTTAATGTAAATGTACATTTTGCATTTAATTTTACTTTTTATGTTATGATCCTACATCCTCTTGGTTTTTTTTCCGTTACTTCTTATGTAAAGTAAGGCAATTAATGAAATAGATGGGTATGGGACATATTTGGAGGAATGGGTGGCATTGTTATGGAGGCTTTTGGAAAAAAGTGGAACAAATAGTAGATGATATTGATAGTCAAGCCATTCTATGTATTACAAGTGAGAAAATTTCGTTGAGAAAATATAGGGATATGAGACCAAAATGGCACAGAGGGAAAAGTACTTTGATATGTGTAATAAGCGAGGACAAGAAGGATTTGCTTCGACGAGGACAGGAGTTAGAAATTTGAAGGTTATTAGATATGATAATGATCAAGGCAAATTCCCACTCTGTGGAAAGGACGATACAGACTGGCATAGTAGAGGAAGGATAAGGTAAGAGAATACAGAAGACAGTCAATACCAAGGAGCCACGACAGTGCAGAGGGCAGGTTCTTTACAATTGATCAGATGGAATCTCCCCGGCAGGTCAGTAAAACAGGTGTTCCAGCCACCGTGGTCCTGAAACGGCCCTTCCGGCTAACCTGGAACACCTGACCTTCTATCGGAGGAAGAAGTGTTTACCAGTAGCATATCATCCTGTCATGCAGCTCCGAGTTTCCAGCCCACGCTTTCTACCCTGGAAGAGACCACCAGATGACAGATGATGTGAAATGATAATGGAGATGAAGTGGAAGGACAGGAATTTCGGGGTTTGTAATTAACCTACCCAGCATTTACCTGGCGACCCGAGAAAAACACCGAAAAAGCCCATGGGTCAGGTAGGCCGTCCACGGGAATCGAACACGGACCTCCCGAATGCTGGCCAGAAACGAAACCTCTGCTAGGTTTCTTTCATCCATCAATGAAGATATATTCCAGCCGCAGTTTGTTTTCTTTAGATACATATTGTGGCCCAGGTTAATGTAAACACTTTAAATATTGGTGCTGTTTCGTGAAAATTCACGCCGTATTTATGAAGCCTTAAGATGCAATGGGAGATTTGGAGTGCAATTGTTTCTGAAGAGCGAGGACAATTTGTTTTCGAACAAAGGATATCTAAAAGACTGTATCATTCGTTTTTTCCTTATTTGCCAGTGGAAGATGGCTTGTGTGTGTGATATTATCAGTGATCACACATGATCACTGCTTACACAACAAAGGAATCTACAGGACTGCGTAAATTTGAAACAAGAGAGAAATGGAGTTAATACAGATTTAAAACTATTAAACTTCGATTACCATTTGCTTTCATGGAGTGGCATTGCTGATGAAGATGCATACGCAAAAATTAGTTTCATAAACACAGGTAGGTAAGTTATGCATGTTCATGGTTTCAGTTTGGATTTAATGAAACCTGGATGGCAAATATTATACTCACACTTTTCTGCTATCAAGTCTCCAGTTAAGTAGGAAACTAAATTTGAATTTGAAAAGGCAGTTATAGCCATGATGCCAACCCCAGATATTCAGTTTGCAGGACCAGTGCACCACCATTATGCTACATGTCGTTAGGTATCAAGTGGAACCTTCAAAGCGATCTTATGTATCTTGAGATGGTATACTTGAAGACAACTTGGATTTCTATAGTTTGTCACGTTCTTATAAATTCCGGATATAAACAGTGTAGCGTCTAGGTGATATAGTGATGGTGCATCGACCCGTTAAACCCAAGATCGGCTATTCCTATCCTGCGCATTAATGGTTGACCTGTGGTAGCCATCCAAACTTAAGTCTGTAAACAGACTGTGTGAAGGAACAATTGGAAACCTGCGCAAAAGTGGTGTAAATCTCAAAATAAAAATCTGGTTAATTTCTGCTTTGATCAGTGGACTATACACTTCAGCTGGTGATAAAACATTTCACTTCGAAACTCCTGAATTTAACCCTCTACTGCAGAAATTATTTTTCTACATATGCCGCTCTATCACTGATTTATAAACTGGTTTTATGTATACGTCACAAGCACTTTAATGGAAGAGGTTCGAATAGCCGGCGAGATAAAATGGATTGGCCATTCATTCAAAGCCGAATGTTGCCAACTTGAATCTCAGCGGCTGCAGTCAAATGTGCCTAGGTTAAAGCATGAAAAACATAAAATAACCGGTTAGATGGCCTTACTGGTCACTGACAAGATTGAATTCGTCTGCAATTACATTGATTTTCGTTTCTACAAAAAAGAAGAAGCAAAAGAACAAACACTAAAATGGTTTTCAAACAAATTAATACTGTAATATATAAAATAGCCAAAAGTACCTTTATTTTACTGTTAAAGGATAGCATACCACAAAAACAAACCAAAACACCGTATAAATATCTTAAAAATCTGACTTAACACATCCGCTTACATAAGGCAACACTATGCAATGGTATAGAAATAAGCTACTTTCTTCCCCTTTTCCCAGAGCGCAAAAGTTGTTTCACCTCTTACAGAAAGGAAATTGTACCCAGCCGCCAACTCTAGGAAATCTAGAGCAGAGGTGCCCAAATGGCGCTCTTATGAGCTAATGACGTCACGCTATCGTTTCACCCCAACTCCTTCATTTTGTGTTTGAGCGGTGCAAGACCCATTTCCCCTCCACTCATTCAGACAGCGATGGATCTCGCAATGACAACCAAACGTCCAGCATTCGAAAACCATTGGGAAAAGTTTCTTTTGTAACAATGCAAGTATGTAAGTATGCAAATGTAAAATATTTATGTATACATTATAAGGTGTCGTACAAATAACCTGTTTTCCTAATATACACTATTTATTATTATTGTAGGGCCATCAAGTTCCGCAGCTAACTGAAGAAAAATGGCTGAAAGATCTTGCTTTTGAAACCGATCTATTTCAGTATCTTGATATCTTAAACATGAGCTCAAATTGGAAAGATAAAAGCATATACGTTATGTTAGTTGACGCAGTGAACAAATCTATGGCGCAATTAACGCTATGGCAAGGTCAAATGGAAATTGGTGACATATCATTTTCATTCCTTGGAATTAATTTTTACCATAAATTTGAATCGGTTAGCAAAATATTTAACAATTCTGAGAAGGGACTATATAACACTTTCGAGTAAAAATTTCGAGATCTGAAAACAATGCAGGAGGAAATCGGGCTTTTAAACAATACAGTAACTTTTTCCTGTAAATACGCTCCTCACGCACTGCAAATGGCATTTGATGCTTTGCAGAATTCAACTACCTTGACATGCTCTCTGGAAAAAGGTTGTAACATATTTAAAACTTTTGCCAGTGAAACATTTCCCAGGTTGCGAATGTTTGCTGCAAAGCTAATGTCAATATTTGGTTCAAAATATATTTGTGAGCACAGGTTCACGAAAATGAATCACATAAAATTTCAGTATCGTAGTAAAGTATCCCACGATCATTTGGTTCACTTTTAGGACTCTGTTATTCATCCTTGAAGGCAAACATTGATGAGCTGTTTAAAAATAAATTGCGCCAAAAGAGTCAGTAACAAAAACCTCGTTCGGGAGGCGTTTTTAATATTATATCCAACAAAAAACAATAGTAGAAACAACTGAAGTAGCCGCCACTGTTAAAATCAACGTAGTGAGGTCTATGACTGCTGTCAATAAAGGCATTACGCATAGCTGCGCAAACTGTGGGTGGAGGTAAAAGCACCTTCCCCTTTCGCGGTTAGCCCTGGGTACCTCTGATCTAGAGTAAGGGATTCTTTTATTGTGTTAAGAGGATCAAGAATATGCTTATAAGAAAAAATTTCTACCACAAAATAACAAGAAATATCCACTCTTTACAAACATCACATTAATAAATAAACTGGTCCATAATGAGAGGGATGACTCAGATGGTTTTTGCTGTGGTCCGCATTCGGGAGGCTGGGTTTGATTGCCAGGCCAAATTGACTGAGCCATGGGATTTTCGGGTGTTTTCCAGGGACGCTAGGCGAATGCTGGGTAGGTTAATTACATCCCCCGAATTTCCTGTTCCTAAATTTCATCTCCATTATCATTTGACATCCTCTCTTATCTGGTGGTCCCTTTCAGGATAATAGGTGTCAGCAGGTGTCTCGGCGGTAAATGGCAGGATGATGTGCTTTGAGGAAAACTACTTCCTGTTCTGGTAGGTCGGTTGCCGGTCTTCAAACCTGCTGCTGGGAGCATTTCTGAACTGGCTGCGAGGACCATTTGCGAACCGGCTACTGCGCCCGTTTCCTTACCGCAGTAAGGGGGTATGTTGGTTGTCCTGGCCTGCCAGGGGAAGTCTCTATTTAAATAAAATATAGAGACCCTGCCCTCTGCACTGTCGTGGCTTCTTGGGACGACCGTCCTCTGATTCCTCCTGCCTCATCCTTCCTCCCGAATTTGCCTCACCTGGAGGCATACGTACAATATGTCAAGAGTAGTCTCCGTGCCTTATCCCCTCCATAGTAATTCCTAATCCTAATGAGGTAGAAGAAGAAATAAACTTCCCTCTCTCATACCCCCTCTTCAGATACACTTATACCGATGTAGAAGTATTTGACTATGTGAAGGCACAATGTAGGAAGTTGGTCTATCTTTTCTAAAATAACGCTACATGTCGGAATAACATCACTATCCCAGGTCAGTCTTTACAACCAAATCGAAAGATTCTGTTAAATTACGTGTCACGTGTACTTCAGCACTATTATACCAACCTAACATCTATAATAAAGTAATGGTGAAAATACTACAGAGTGATGATTAAAGGCCCCAGGCGTATGCGTTTTCCCATGGTTATACTACACGTGGTCTGTACTGTTATCGCTCGCGCATGTAAACAGCTGCAGGTAGGTACAGCTAGAAGAAACAAAACAGACTAGGCATACTACACCTTGTCCTTGAGTCTGCATACATTTGCAGGGTATTGCTTCAGTAAAATAGTTCGCAGAGTAATACGTTACGTCGCTTCTAGTGGAGGCTGTTTACACATTTGATGGCCGTGCTGTACGTCTGACTTCATTCATACTATGTGTCCAGCGAACTTGTATCGCATGCAAGCTCACATCCCTCCGGCCTTTAGTGAAGGTGTCATTTATTTTGATATATTTCACCATCGTTAAATGTTTTGATTAAGTATTGAATAATACACACATTGTCCATATTATTGTGATCTAAGCACACATGTAGCAGCTCTATTTACGTGCGACATACTTAATATAATGATTTCCATATTCTTGTGATGCGATATAATAGTATAATCCATATTAATTCAATATAATAACGAAATTTAATAATACTAATTAATGCGCAACTTTTAAAATTAATAAACTATAACACCATTAAATGAAAGATTAGGTTCCTGTTTATACCATAGACTGAAATAAAATGTATCGTAGCTTGTTAAAGGCTCTCACAAAACTCAAATTTTCTCATCTTTAAAAGATTAACCGTTATTGTGTATAGTATTTAATTATTAATACTCACCGAAGGGATTGATGCAAGAACTTCTTCCAGAAATTCATTACGCAAAAGTTTGGATATGATTGGATTCAGCTTCCCCAATGTTTAGTGTTTAAAGTGCTACACAAATTACTTAATTTTATGTGAAACTATTTAGAAACTATTTGTGAAAACAAATTGTATTGCACAATGTTAATACATGCAATCTGAACGAAAATAGTTTATAAAGTGTTATAATCTAGCTAATAAAGTGGAATAAAATTACTCTAGAAGTTAGAATTGTAGTATTAGCTTCCTTCAAATTTTCGTAACATATATTAAGTAAAATTAATTGCCATATTGTTTAGTAAGAGAAAATCACTTATCTGTAATTTCATACTGGAATAAACGTACAGCAGTTTCATGCATTTTACTATGATAATTTTATTCAAATTCAACGCAAAGACTATTTTGCTCAACTCTATTAATGATCAAATTAATTCATTAATGGTTAAAAACCTTAATTTTTAAATGCACATAAAATTATGTACTCCAATAAGTCAAATGAAAGTTGTCTGACATGGTCTTTAAAACACAAGAAATAAATCATTTATTTCACAGCCAGAATTGTATTTTATAGTAAGAAAGATGAGAAAGAAATGTGTTAATGTGTGTCTTACATCAAAACATTTGCAAATACAGAAATATGAGTTTCCTGCCAACGGTTTTAGGAAGACTGTTTAAAACACAATCAAAATGTACAACTTATTTATAAATAAAGATACGTTATACCGACATGATCTTCCTTCTAATGTTTTCCCCAGGTGACATATTTGATATAAGTATGTGACTTATCATTGGCTACCCAGCAGAAAAAGAAAATTGGCTTATTTCGCTAATTTTTCCTTTCTCCTATTTCGTGTTTAGAAGTAGAATATATTTCAAACGCGACTTGCTAATTTTATGAATTTCTCACACTGTTTTTAAATATTTACTGTTTATGTCAGCCATTGACAATTTTAGCATTAATCATGGAATTCTGATACGTTTGTTGTATATTTCCTATTTAATAGTCAACTAGAGTAGAAATATAACCCTTGTGTTTACATGAATTTCTTTACTCGCAATTCTAGGAAATATTCCTGGAAAATTTATTATTCAAGACTTCTTTTTAATTGAGGTTAACTTTAATTCCCATTTACACGTTGTTTATCGTTGAAACACAGAGCAGATACAACGATTCTCCATGTCACCATGAGGTGGCTCTGAAATTTCGTTCCCTTTGCATGAGAGTTACAGAATGAAAGTGAATAGAGAATTACCGATTGAGAAAGTATTAAATATTTAAAAATTCCAATTAATAACAACGGATATTCCAATAATGGTAAACTCCACGATAATATCTTATTTGACAAATTGTGGCCTGTATGAGAACTACATTTTTGTATAATAACACTTTTTGAATATCTTACGGATTATCAATTTTGCAGAAGTGGTTAAGAATTAGGAAGAGCTTGAAGAATACTTTCGGAAATTGTTATATGTCATAAACGCATTTCAAACCTATGTAATTTTAATAAAAAGCAGTACAGTCGTTTTTGAGAAAACGTAAACCTTCGAAAAAATTGCATATATTTTCTTGAAAATGTTTGCTTCGAGCCCACAGCAAGTGCTGAAATTAAGTAGCAACTTTCGTAGGCCACTGCCCTTCGTTTTTGAGTTATCTTCATAGACACACACATGCATACGAAATTCTTTTTCTGGGTGGGGGGTGTTTCAGGAGTCTCAAAACATGAATGTTTGCAAAAGTCTAGTTATAGACGAGTTGGTGGAATTCTTCCTATAATTACCAGATAAAAATAGCAAAAAAAAAAAAAAAAAAAAAAAAATCTTATAGGGCAATCAAACGTATGTATGTGGAAGACATTAAATCTATTGAATTTAAGCGGATTAGCTCAGGAGGTTTCGTCTGAGACCCGGGTTTGGTTCCCGTGGCCAACCTACCTGACCCATGGGTTTTTCGGAGAATTTCCCAGGTCGCCAGGAAAATGCTGGGTAGGTTAATGACCACCCCGAATTTCCCGTCATCCCAATTCATCTCCAATATCATTTTACATCATCTCTCATGTCATTTAGAATAGGGATGTCTGCGGGTATCTCGGCGCTGACTCCTTGGGTTGGCAGCTCTCTGTCTCCTCTCACGTCATCCTACCTTCCGGGGATGCCACACTTGGGGCTTAGGTACAATAAATCACGGTTTTTGGTTCCAAATCCCTTCCTTAGTAATCCTAAACCCATTTAATTTGATAAATATATTAGAATGGTAGAGGTAAAGAAACGAAGGGGAGCACGTCATATCCTGCGACTTACTTTCATTTATTGTGGTTACTACTCTCAAGGGTAAGGGTTGAATTGAAAGGGTTATAGATTGGCCACACCGTAACCAAGTGATTAGACAGCTTCGCTTTCACCAAGGTTGTGCGGGTACGATCCCAGGCGACCACAAAGTGAGAGTTGTGGTGGACAACATGGCACTGGGGCGGTTTCTTTCCGGGATCTCCAGTTTCCGCAACCAGCATTCCATCAGTTGCTCCATCACCTTTCCTATCATTTCATCTCCCTCATTCTGTATTCACTTCTCCCACTCTCATACCAGGCATCGGGCTCATCACCCATCAACCCTTCTACGGGCATAACGGTTAAGAGGAACAAGAATACCCTGACACCATTTGGTGATATAAGAGAGCAGTTAAAGAATAAAGAAAGAATTTGATAATTATATTAATATGGTATAGATAATGCAACGAAGTGGAGCACTTCGCATACTGGCACCTCATTTCATTTACTGTGGTTATCACTCTCAAGGAATAAACGAAGAACTGAAAGGATAGGAAAATTATAACAGAAATGGAAATCCATAACCGATCCAGGCACGAAGGTATCTGCCTAGAGAGGGTGATGAGCGATCCATCACCAAATTGTTCTCTAGTACCCACCGGGAGTACTCTCATTAGAGCAAGCATTCCTACCATTTGTTTGGAGTCGCCATAGTTCACGAAACCTAGGACACCTGAAACTTATGAAAAGAAACGATTGACGGAAAGCCATAATAGTTGGAGAACCACCTCAGCATTTGCCTACCAATCAGGAAAACCACAGAAAATCCAAGGTTATAGTGAGTGATGGGGATCAAATCGAATGGTGAGCCCTCTCGTTGGATTCAGTATAGTACAGTTAATTACGAAACCTTTATGAAAGAGGCTTCAAGGAATAAGAGGGTTGGAGAGTTTAATAAGGTCGTATCGACGCCAAGTATTCCATGGTCAATGTCACAAGCGCCCAAGTTGAAAACAACACTAGGCCACCCACACAGGTATCGCTCAGGTGGGCTAGAACAATGACTTCTTAATGAAAGACAACAATCTGCATGCTTCCGGGCACAAGTGACTGCCCCCTCTACCTTTGGCCTCGCCCCCTCCTACATTTCCCACTCTGTCCATCCGTTCTTCTATCTCATGGCTAGGAACCGGCCCAACCGAACCGACCACCTCACACACACACACACACACACACACACACACACACACACACACACACACACACACACACACACACACACACACACACACACACACACCTACGTATACCTGACTTAAGCGTTTAATTGTGCTTCGTGACCGGCATCGACACATTAAACATGTAAGTCTATGGTAGGGCTGACCTTCCTGGGACTCTCACGGAACCAAATATTTTACCACCTCAAATCATTTCGCACAGTTGGGGCGAAAAGGTACACATGTCGATTTAGCTACAATAAACTAAGTCACTGGCATTTCGGTCTATGACTTTATGAACATTAGCAAACAAGTAAAGACTAAGGGGCGAAAATTAACAAAAATGGCGTTCAGATAGTTTTATTCAGATTTATAAATTATTATTATGGGAGGTACTGCACTCTAAACAAACGTTCCATATCAATGTTTCACCGAAATAAATATTCTAAAAGTCCGAATCTAAAGAAAATCCATTTTTCTTCATAGAAAAAGGTATTTCTGTGTGTGTGAACAGTTAACTCAGAAAGCAAATCCGGTTAAATGCCAAACTTGGTGTTTAAGTTCTGCATCATCGAGGGGTGCGACACAAAATTTTTCAAGAAAACCTCCACCTCAAGCTACCTTTAAATACCGGAATCCAAGTTAAAAATGTTAATAACTTTTTATCGGTGACCAGTACAGTAGTGTCCAAGATTGTGCTCAGAGTGTCCTACTCAGCTACCAAAAGTTCTCCTAATGAGCTCACCTGTTACTAATGACACGAACACCACCACTACTAGCTTCTAATTCGATGTTGTTATTTCATTATTACATAACTGAAATTCTCTGTTTTCCATCTTAAAGACTCTCCATAAATTACAAGAAATGTCCTCGTATATTCTACGAATTCCAAGCTAGCCTGCTATACCTAATCTGACAACTTTGGATAGTAATTTTTCCCTCGCTAATGTAACGTATTTCTCCGGATCTGCTTGAAACTAGTCCTCGCTAATTATCTTACATAATGACATCTTACTCTGAGCCAAAGTGTACTCATAATTAATTGTCAAACCTAAAAACCTTTAACATTTAACAAAAATGCACAAATATTCTTGTTTAATTTTATTATGTCTTAATTTATTTAACTGTTCCATAATATCTGTATTAAATGTGGATCTTGTATTTTCTGGAAGGATCTCTGAAATCCTGATCATTATGGATGAATTTCGCGTAACTGGAAAACTGTAAATCATAGTACACAAAAAATTTAAGATGGATAAAGTTAAAAATTTAGCTCAATAATTTTTTTTCTTTATTTTTCTGTGGGGATAAACGTTTTATACATATTCCTTATCCTTTTTGGATATTCCAATATCTATAATATTCTCAAATGGACAGTACTCATCCGTATATTTTATGTTCAGCTCCTGGTAATGACGAAGTCCTCACATAGAGACCAACTCTTCAAAGATTTAACTATTACTTAAGGGGAGAATAAAAGCCCTATCTCACCAATGTTAGAATTCCTAAATTCAGGTGCACTACATATATCAGTTAAAACTTTTAGAGCTCTTTCAGGAAATGTTTTTATGTATGTGCATCTATATCTTTTATATAAGGTATTAAAAATTATATTTCACTGATCGATACTCTATTATACTGTGCTTGATATTCGTTGAAAATTTCAGATATTTATCTTCCATAGCTTTTTAGAACTCTGTACCTCAGTAGCAGAAAAAGTATTTTACGAAAACATGAAAATGAAAACAGCAATTAAAAAAACCTAACTTCTAAAATTCCAATATTTATTATTTTTCCCTTGTGCAGGCAATGGCCATTTTAGCAGCAGTGGTACCAATAGCTGCTAACTAAATTCTACTTTAAGGTGACCTAATTGTCATATATTTGGTTCAAAAGTTATGATTTCCTTCTGAAATGATGAAAATAATGTTTCCATGCTTCAGAATTTACAAAAATTTATTAAAATATTTTAATGCGTTCCTAAGACTAAGCTATATATCAAAATGTCATTTTAACACAATTTACCATATAATCTCCGCTTACGGCTAATGCATTCTCGAACTCCCTATAATGAATTACGTATAAAACCATTTCTACATATATTTAATTCGATTTCCATAATGTAGGGAGGGGAATAATCTTTTAGGAATACTTTATACGAAGAGTGAGTAGAAAAAGTCATGTGACTGCGCATATAGGATATTTTAATTTTTAAAAATTGGAATTGCATCAACTGAAACAAAAATAATAATAACTCCCACACACTTTGGAATATGGAGTTTATCCTTATGGGAAGTTTGTCTACAAATTGATGCTACTGTTAAGTAGATAGCATCTAGGTATGTGATCAAGCCACATTTTTCTTTCTTTGTAAATATGTGTGCGTTTGCTTTAACCGTTAAGTCTCTCTTCTTTTTTTCTAGTGACATTTTCTAGTATAAATTGAAAATAACCACACTTTTTTTTCTCTTTCTTTCTTTAGTCGTTATCTTTTCAAAATTAATCTCCTCTGACTTTGTCCTATCGGACGATCAATAAAATTGTTGAAATGGTGTTCAGTTGAGCTCAGGGTCCAGATGTTAAAGTTACTTGACATTCTTTTTCCAGGATAAGGGAAAACGCCGAAGAACGACCCTTATCCATATAACTCACCCTGACTGAGGTTTGAACTCCGAAGCTCTTGAACGTGCACTTCATATGTGGTCTCTCCCAAATGAAACAGTTCTTTTTATTTCACCACCACACCATTGTTTTTTATTTTGCACATGTGTTATTTTAAATTTGTGTTAAAATTTTTTGGAAGAAATTGTTATAAACTATTCGAATTGTTTGTGATGTGAAAGAGATTAATCAGGAAATAATCAAAGATGTGAAAAAAAAATTGTTTAGGCATTGGTTATGGTAGCAACGCAAATCAATAATCTTGTTCTTCTTCCTAAGAGACACCGGAGTGATTAGACGTGCTTTCCATGTGCTTATTAAGTTATTAAATAATTATTATATCTTAGTAAGAGAAGCCACCAGTTTTATATTAAAGCTTCAATACTGAATATCTACTTTATACATATAAAGTATGGGAGGAAGAATAACTGTAATAATAATTACTTTGCCAAGCTTCATCTTAATTCGAGGTCATGGCCTTAAAATTATATTTGGACTACATCTAGATCTTCTAAATCTTCGTAGCTACAAGGAGAACTTTTCTACTCCACTAAAGATGCTTGCCGCAGTTGCAAGCGAAACGTCTGGGAGAGAGATGAGAAAGCCCAGTGGACCACGGCCTTACAGCCCAGAACATTCTACTAAACATAAACATTGTTTTAGGTATTGTAAGATCCAATTCTGTGACATGAAAGTACATTATTAATTTTTAGATGAGTCGTATTTATTACACAACTGCTTCACTTTCGTACCTATTTTGAGGACATGTTTCGCATGTTGGATTTGTGAAACATGTCCTCAAAATAGGTACGAAAGTGAAGCAGATGTGTAATAAATAGGACTCATCTAAAAATTAATAATTATTTCGCTTCACTGTGGTGTTCCAATACAGTTAAATCTCGATATAGATGAAAGTACATGTTGCAACTATACCCTAGCTCAGTCGGTAGAGCACCTGTCTGCCGTGCTAGGGGTCCCTGGTTCGATTCCCGGCGGTGGAGGTGGGGATTTTTCTCCGACCAAGATAATTCCCCATCTTCCCCAGAGTTTGGAATTATGAATGAGAGTGTGAATGTGTGCGTGATCTAATCATTAAAAACCAAAGATAACGAGTTAACACCTTCAGTATGTTCCAAAAGAGAACGGCCGCCGATATGACCATGGCAGTTAAAGGCGTGGTATAAATGGAACAAGGGGAAAAAATACAAAAAACAGAAAATCGAACAGTTTCATATTCTTCAACAGAGCTTACCTGTAAGTTACTTTAAAAAGTAAGCTGTGGGTGATGATCTGTAAATAGGTTGCTTAAAGAAAATGGCTCATTTTAATTCAAAGCCGAAGTTGATTATTATTATTATTATTATTATTATTATTATTATTATTATTATTATTATTATTATTATTATTATTATTATTATTATTATTATTATTATTATTATTATTATTATTATTATTATTATTATTATTATTATTATTATTATTATTATTATTATTATTATTATTATTATTATTATTATTATTATTATTATTATTATTATTATTATTATTATTATTATTATTATTATTATTATTATTATTATTATTATTATTATTATTATTATTATTATTATTATTATTATTATTATTATTATTATTATTATTATTATTATTATTATTATTATTATTATTATTATTATTATTATTATTATTATTATTATTATTATCGTCTAGACCATCCTTATTATTTCTAATCAGCCTATAATCCTATTCACATTTGTTATCTTCTACAATACTGGTTTTTATTCTCAAAATTTAGTTGTTTAATTTCTTACTTTTTTCTCCTTAAGCTCTACTATTCTGTTTCCCTTCTGCTATTTTTGAAAATAGGTTTTCCTTCCCAAATTTATATCCGTGTAAACCTGTCTTTGTAATTGAATTATAAATTTTCTGCTAACTTTTTGTGTAATTTTTTTCTACCATAATAGAGCATTCAGTGTTATTATTGGATACTAATATTGGATATTTCTTTCTTTAGACGTTTATTAATGTCTGTATCATATCTTCCATCAGCAGTAATTATAGTCCGTAAGTGCTTATATGTGTCATGAAATCTTGTTTTTCTACTCCTATAACCATATAATTAAATTTTCCAATTAAACTTCTCCAGGCTTCTCACATGCATCAATATGTTTCCTTCACATATACATATTTCAAATCAATGTAATCTAAAGCTAATATAATTTAGTCATTTGCTAATTGCAAACAGTAAATAAATGTGTCAACAAGGTTAATCTCTATTTTTTACATATGTTGCTACACCTTTATTGCATCCTCTAAATAGAAATTTTTAGCCTGTAAGTATTATATATTATTTTTTACTCTTGCTGAATAGATTTTATGTGAATTTTATATTGCCATATTTATATTATTTGAACTGCATAGAGACAAATCCGCAAAGTGTTTTTTGCCCCTCATGTGTGACATTTCCACAGTTTTCCATGAAGTACTGATGACCGCTACTATTGTAGCCAGTAGGGGTCGAAATGCCTAATAACAACTTACAACTTTTGAATTTTTGGATACAAAACTTCAAAGTTTCACATGGTTTTTTAAATTAAACTACGTATTAAATTAAAATGCTTTGTGTATACCTACAATACTTTCTCTATAAGTTTCAGTTTCAGAGATGCTAGCCATGTAAAATGCTATTTTTCCAGTATGATAAGACGTTCGGTTGGAGTTTTATAACATCCTATAAAGCAAGTAATATAGGGCGATATGTGACATTGGTGAAATGATGCTGAAATTAATCCAGTGTCTACAGAGCCTAGAGTTACCCAACATTCACCTTTCAAGATAAGGGAAAACCTTATTATAAGCCTACCCTGACCGAGCTTTGAACTTGGGACATCTTGAATGTTTGCTTAAAAATGATTTGAAGTTTAATGAAATTAATTATTCCTACGTGGTAATATTTATAAAGCACTGTAGGCTGTTACAACACCTTTGTGTTTATCCCGAGGTCAACGAGAATAAATAAAATAACCCGAACTTTCATACCATTTCTGTGAAAGGCTTCTATCTAAACTTGGCAAAATGTAAGGAAGTTGTTTTAAGAAAGTTGTATTTTAACTAGCTCTGTCTTTCTTCGAAATGCGAAGATAGTTCCAACATAGAATGGGACGCCAGCACAACTGGCAGGCGTTCATAGGACATCCTACCCAACATCGAGGAACGCCTTAAAATGAAATACTTAGCACCATCCAGGGGACTAATCCATGGCATGAGTGGCCATGGCCCATACTTCAGCTACCTCCATAGATTAACCTGAAGGACTTGGAAAACTGCCGATGCGGAACGATAGAACCACCTGAACATGCTGTATGGGAATGCCCACTTACAATACGTCAAAGGACCACAGCGATGTCACACGACCACACTATATATGACATCATAAGGAATATGCGACTCTGGATTTGGGCTAATAAAGCAGCTAACACCTTCTCAATAAAGGCGAGAGAAGAGTACATCGGCGGAAAGTACCCTTGAACAAAAAATACTCCCGACCAAGACAATCACCGGAGATGACATTAGTATATAAGCCATTAGGTTAAGATAGAATTAGACCGCTAGAATTAGATCATTGTAACAGATTAATATATTACTATGTAATCATTTTAGATAGTATTGTAAGTACTCCTAGGGCACCAAATAAAATCGGAAATGTAAAAAAGTGTATAAAATATATTAAAGAATGGAACACAGTCTGGTTTGTAAAATAGGCACCAGACTTCCTAAATTAAGGAGGTCGAGGTCTTGCTGCAGAGCAAGATCAAGATCAAGCAACATAGCATTTAACATTTAAAATATTTTAATAATATAAATATGAAGTTTGTACAAAATAATGTAGCTGAACTGTAAAAAAGTTCTTCTAAAGTTGGAGAACCAGTATAAAAATTGCATACAGAAGTTTTGTAGTTTATAGGTGCACTAGAGCAAAGTTTTTTGTTTATAAAATATTTCAACATCCTGAAAATTATTTTTTTAAATACGTAATTTAAAATTGATTACTTAAGAACACCCAACTGTGAAAAACCTAAAATCTACAATTTTACTTGGATTAATTTGAAACTTTAACACAAGTATTATAGAATTAACAATGGTTCACACACTAATTTTCAGACCTTTGTGCAAAATAGTTCTTGTGGTATTAATATATTTATGGTGCTTTATTTTGATTTAATTGGACTGTTCCACACAAGAGAAATAATACATTTACGTTATAAATACATTATTAGTAAATTTATGAGATGAAACTTTAATCCGACTCTTGGTTTAGAATAAAAGAATTATTCAATTATCATTATATTAACTTTTAATATTTACCTGTGAAATGTGTGCTTTGAAATGGTGGAGCAATTTATATTCTGAAAAGCGCTAAAAATTAAAAACAGGAGAAAATCGCCAAAATAGGTGGCATAAAGCACTGTGCCTACTTACAGGGAACCACTTAAATAGTCATGTGCCACAGTTTTAAAGGGTTGCATGACATTAAAAATAAGAGGATATTGAAGTATAAGGATTACTCTATTTAATTGGTAAAAAAGGTTTTTGTCATTTTTTGCACATTTTGACCAATTTTCACGGATGGTTGTCCTTAACATTTAAATACATGCACAACTATATTTTAACGTCCTAACATCTTAAGCTTTGCAGGTGAATGGAAAATGATGGTACGCTTAACATATTGCAAATTCAAAATGCTAATAAATAAAGTGGAAACTAGAGATTGGGCATAAAAAGCTTAGAAATACAAATTATCTGTTTGAAAATTACCAATGCATTCCGTTAAGTACAATGGAACAAATATAATCGTGATAGCTTATGCTTATAAGAAAATACTAAATAGTCTTAGCCATACTCAGCAAACCTTATTCTAGCATTAACTTTGTCTTACTCTAGCCTTTTGCATCGCTCCTAATTGTGAGGTGTTCCAGCCATTCAGGTGAGATGTTCCTGTATTTCTCTCATTTACGCGGAAAATTAAAGAGATTTTCTTTACCCAGGGACGACGTGGATTATAGAAGATGGGGAGTTCACGCCAATATTAAATAAGGGAAACATTATACTTTATAGAAAACCGCAAACACGTTTCCATGCATTCTACTGCATAAGATTTCAGATTTGGGGGAGGGGCAAAACGTATCCAGCAACATTGTTTAAGTCTTTTCCTACAAGTTTCAAAGAAATGGTACACTTCTAGAGCCACACATAGAGACAGAAAAAGATTACCTTGAATTTTCGATGCAGCCCATGATGTAACCCTCAAATCTTAACGGATACTGGTTGCATGTGTTTAGGTGCATATTCGCACATTCCGAACAACCTTTGCACATACCGGATATGTCGTCGGGAGAGCCTCGCAGCGTGAGGTGCGGCCCTTGTGCAGACCAAATGGGCGTGACTTACCAGAGAATCTATGAGCAAATACTAAAAGCACGGTAAAGTTAATGGTATGACAGAAGCTAACATATATTTCAAAATGAGATATGTTTAGGTCTCTCCTTATTGCAGTATTATTATAACATCAATATCAAACAGGAATGCAATACGATACGCTATTCCTTATGAAAGTGTCAACTAGTACCTATACTTCATCTTCCTTTAAATCTAGCACAATACAGCAGGGAAAATATTCTTTATTTCTTCGTGACAAAATTATAACCTCGTGTCAAAAATGAAATGCAAAGTGTGGCAACAATCATAATGGCATTGGAATAATGAAAGTATGATGTAGGTATACATGTTACAGGAAGCTTTAGGAAGAAATATAGATAATTTACATTATTATTTCTTATCTAATTTTGCGATTCCTATTTTATCAAAGGTATATTAGGAATATAGTTTACAAGTTACAAGGGCTGTTCAATATAGAATGATCACATTTTTTTTTTTTTTTTTTTTTTTTGACAACGTACCTTTACGTTGATTTTTGCAAGATATTCAGCAATAACATTGACAATATGCGGCCGCGCATTATGGTGGTGCAGCATCCAACCTGCTTCACGGAAATATGGTCTTTAACGCCTGATATGGACCTGCAATGTTTTCAGGACATCCCTGTAGTATTGTTCAGTTACTGATGTGTGTGCAGGTACAACATGCTGATAAACCATTCCGTGAATATCAAAGAATGAGATGACTATAACTATCCCAGCAGAATTAATCACTTTTGCTGTCTTGGGGGTTGGTGATGAAGGAGATTTCCACACTGAGCTTTGCTGCTTGCTCTCACGATCAAAATGATGCAGCTAAGTTTCCTCAGCAGTGATTACGTTTGAAACAAACTCCGGATCTTCCTCTAACATTAACTTTAACTTTGTGTTACCTCCATTGCAGCGGTAGGCAATACTGAACTTGTCTGAACTTACCTGTTCGTACAGACGGGAACCAGGAGTACCAACAATGACACTACTACGACGTGTTTGTTAAACATTAATAAAATGAAATGTGTAGTGTTTAACGGCCGCTTTTACTACATACGGCACCGCAGGCGGTGACACTGATGGTACATGAGATGAAGATGGAGCACCGGTGGAATGAGATGGCAGGGTAAACCGGAGGTCCCGGAGAAAACCCGCCCCAGCGCCGTGTTGTCCACCACAATTCTCACTTTGCGGTCGCCTGGGATCGAACCCTGGCTGCCTTGGTGAGATCCAAGTCGTCTAACCACTGAGCCACGGCGCGGCCTGTTAAACATTCAGCTAATAGAATATAATAAGATTGAATTTTAGTGCGAAAAATTATGACCGTAAAAAAATATGATCATTCTTTATTGAACAGCCCTAGTATAAAATGAATATATTAAAATTACAAGATATAAATACAATATTAAGATGACAGGCAGTAAACATGAATATTAATCATTTAGTTTAATAAATATTTTGTTCAATAAAGCCATGAAATGTTGATTATTTTGTAATTGATCAAAATATGTGTAAGTGGTTTTAAAAAAGTGTAACCTAATGACTGAAGCAATAATCCAAGTTCATATCTTTCAAAATTAAAAAACTGGGCTATCAGATAAAATGCGAATGACATCTTGAAGGTATTTATAAAAATACATCCAAAGGTAGATTAAATTTTGAATCGAAGTAAGTAAGCTGAAAATTTTCCATGACTATTTAAGAATTGAGAGAGAACATAATTGGGATTAACGAATTTCCATTTATTTCTATCAGAAACCGTTGGGAAATATAAATCCTGAGGCAAAGCACTATTATCACTTTCTGACCAGTATTCATTCCAGTCGTGGATGATAATCTTTTGAATGTTTGCCTTACAAAAGAAATAGGGAATAAAGTGTAAAATACCAGAAGATCTGAAGTCGCAGCTCTCTTTGAAAGCTCATCGGCAAGTTCATTTTTGGCAATCCCAAAATGTCCTCTGACCCATGAAATACACATATGAGAACCACTTAATAAATGATTCCCTATTTCAGCCGCAATAGGATTACTGTTGTTTGTATCCTTCAAGGCCGTAATTACTTCTGTGAGTCACTGTAAAGGTGAGTAAGTACATTGTAAGCTGTTGCAATATTTTACTGCTCCACGAATTGCTAATAATTCAGCTTGAAAGACTGAACACTCCTGAGTAAGTCTGAACACGGAATTTGTAAAACATAACACGAATCCTGAATAATATTGCCTTGTATCAAGAGCCTCTGCAATCGATGGTTTAAACAAAAATATTGTATCTAAACAAATTTAACAAAATTATAAACCTTCTATGCAATTCATTTACACCATTACACATACTTCATTACGCATTCATCTATAAAAACGTAGATGAGAGTAAAGAATATTTCCAGAAGGAGATAAAACTATGAAAAAGTATATTGAGATTTGATTCTGATGTTCTTTTACTTTATACCAAATAATACTCCTTAAATAGACTGTGATGTATAGCACTCAAATTACCATTTTCATCCACTAGCTTTTAATTTTATATCTTGGAAAATAACTAATAATACAGATTTATTTATACTTTATGTTGATGGAGTCATTAAAATTGATTAAGCTGTTAATAATAAATAAATAAACCCTGGCGCCACTACTACACCTTTTTGCAGGTAGAAGATGGACGCAGTTGAATCGATGTTACAAGAGAAAATTGCTCCTGCTAAGTTATTGGAATAATCAAATTGTTCAAAACAGTTGGCACAATAATTGAGTAATTAAAGAAATAACAACTCAAAAATTGTTTAATTCAAAATAATACAAAATTCATCCAGAATTTAGAGATTATTTCTGGAATATTTATGGTTCATATGCTATTAGCCAAGGATATTTATTAATGATATGGGTTTTAATAAAGAAATAAGTCATTCAATGCGAAGGACAGTTCGTGTAGGAGCGATTTTGTGAATATTTTTCAAGTATTCTTACAGATTCTTGAGTTTAAATAACAAGTTTTTTTTTTATATTTCTTTTTAGGTAATAACTTTAATCACGCGTATAAAAATCACTTTACCTTTCATGGTACCTCAATATCAGTTTTTGTTGACATCCCTATATCAAATTTTTTAACTGAATGCCATGAAAGTGGAATACACACACAAAAAAAAGGCTGTGAAATTAGTGTGCATCTCACCATTTCTTACGTGGTAATCTGCAGCTTGAAATATAATTCATTTATTGTTTACTCTTTTGAATTACAAGTGGAGGGGTTTCCACACTGCACCCACGAGTAGGCGATTGTATGTGAGACCTCTTGAAGGAAAGAAGTGCTCTGCGAGCGTAAAATACAGGTGCCCGGGCTAGGGCACGAGCCAGCCTGAGGGTCCCTTAACAGGGTCCGTTAACTGGGCTGCAAGTACCTTCGCTCAGCCCCAGCTGCAGGAATTTTGATATGACAGAAAATTGCGTCAGCTCTATAGCGAGAACAACAGTTACAGTTCCAAGCCAGCAGCAACACACTCGCCCATCATCGACACCTGAAAAGATCCGATTAAAATTAATATAAAAGGACATGAAGGAACAGGAAGTCACGGAATGGAAAGTATCCAACTTAGCATTCACCTTGTGAATGCTAATGGATGTGAAAATGAGGGGCTTACATGTCGCCTTTATAAAAGAATCAAAGTATTCAACCATTTCAACCCTTAAGAAAGGGAAGTGGTCATGTTGGTAAAAGATAGGGCTATATTTTTCTGTACCAATATGAAAAAGGTCTTTGTTGATATAGTCCCCAGGAATAGGAGACCCAATCGTTACCGCTTGATCCACCGACCCACCCCCCCTCACTCGGTATTTTTGCGTCAAATAGTACCTTCTAAAATTATAATAACGAAACACAAATAGGCATAAAGCAACCACGTATTTCGAAGTAACATATAAATATGTTTTAGAAACATCGTTAAGAATATGATAGTTGTTGCATTGTTGAAAAGATATGGAATCCATTTGACTTTTCTGGAATCATAATGAAGCCTACAGTAACATCCATAGCAAAGAAATACTTTTCCGTTGAAGCTGATAACGTATGTTTATTTACTTAAGAGATGTTTTTCTTTTACACACCATAATTTCATAGATAGTGGACAAGTACTGGGAGAGGAAAGGTGTCAAACGTGCTTTCTGCATTTTGTACATTGCGGTATTCGAAGTAATTTAGTTTCTTGTCATGTTCGCGGTGAATTGCACAATCTAAATCTACTAGTGCCATTTGGCGATTAGGGTACTTGCTAATAATGTTCAGTGATGCAGAGCTGTTGTCACCGCTGATGCGTGAAATGCTCAGATTTGTATAGCTCTCGTTTACTCAAGAATGACACCATTATCCATTTAATTTATAAGCCTATATATGATTTTCCTGACACATCGCGGCATATGTCATGCCCTGGTTCAAAAAGGTGGCCTACTTCGTATACTGCAATAGCGGTCTTCCCTCTGCAGGGTTTCCAAATTCAGGTAACCGACATTTGGCTCCACTCAGCCGGTATCAGATCTCCATAGTATTGGCCTGGGAAGCAGTTCATATATAATGATACATATATCATTATATATAATAAAACCAGTAAATTACGTTCTAATGGATGTGAAAATGAGGGGCTTACATGTCGCCTTTATAAAAGAATCAAAGTATTCAACCATTTCAACCCTTAAGAAAGGGAAGTGGTCATGTTGGTAAAAGATAGGGCTATATTTTTCTGTACCAATATAAACATTTGCACTTCATTATGAACCATATTCTATGTTCGTCGATATACCTTACCTGGACATTAAGAAAATGTTCAGTTCCACATAGGTTATCATAAGATTGAGCTTTGGCAGCAGAGGAAGAGCGTCAAATTTAACTAGAATATAAGTAAAACCTTTTGAAATTATGCAAGAGCGCAGACACAAATACAATATATTTCAAAACAAATATCATTCGAATTAAGGAGTGAGAACAACACTGACACTTTATGCCGAAATCAACAACTTAGAATTCGAAAATATGACAGCGAAATACGATAACTTAAAATAATAGAAAATATATAACAACACATAACATCATATGGTTTTACAACTAGTTCAGAAGTATCTAAGAGCAACTTCGTTATAAGCCAGATTGGTAAATTTCTATTGTGACGTACCGTAATTTACACTGTAAATATTAACCGGTTTTCTGTACTTATATTACAAAAAGAGAAAATTATTGTGTGCGAGATGAGGGCGGTAATCTCTGAATGAAATGTGTAGTGTTTGATGCCCTCTTTTATCACATGCGGCACCGCAGGCGGTAACTGCAGGGATGAGATGAAAATGAGGCACTGGCGGAATGAGATGGGGAAACCGGATATCCCGGAGAAAACCCGCCTCAGCGCCATGTTGTCCACCAGGAATCTCACTTTGCGGTCTCCAGGGGTCGAATTCGGGCCACCTTTGTGATTAGGTAAGGAAATAGTTGCTCTTCTCCACAGGGAATTTTCTAATGCAGAAATAAATGAGCATTAGCTGCTGAATACTATAGAGAATGTTTTGTAAAACCAAAACCGGTTGAATTTTATTCCCAACAATAAATATAGACGACCTTGACGTAACACTTAAGGTGACAATCGATCCTATTTGTAACATTACGACTCCTACGTTATATTTATGTCTTTAAATGTCATTTGAAAAGTATTGTGGATGTGTGTGTATGTGTGTGTAACGAAGCCTGTCACTTACATTTACTTTATTTCTGTAAATCTAATTACTGAATGCCAAAATCTTCTGATTAACATCACGCAGTACGTTTGCCTCTATATCTGATATATTTATGTTATGATCAATTTCGTCAACAGGGCAAGCTAGATAATCCTATAAAAAGTGATATTTACTAAAATTAGTAATCAGTGAACCGATATTCATATCAATAATCAAGGAGATTAGCTATCTGGTTGGTCGCAGAAGATGTGTATTTATTAGAGGTTAACTGGGGCTATACGAAACTACGTAAATTATTTCGATGTTTGTCTTTAAACATTAACCTCCAAGGTCAGTCGAGCCAACTAGTTTAAATTAAAACTTATGATATCGGGTACTGAATGAATCAATTGCTGAGTAATATTTATAGAATGTGTGTAATTCTTGCATTAAATTAAAACTTTGTTTATTCAAAAATTGAGTGCTAATCAGTATAACTGCTGTAGACCACTGACTGAAAATGTCTGAACGGTGTTATGCCCTCTGCAGGGATAAGGGAAAACAAGCTGTCATAAATTCATCTGCTATCTACTAAGTACTATATTCTTCTCAAGAGAATGGTTATAACGTATCAGCAAGACGGACACAAGGTTAATATTTCAGCATTGCTAGGACAAGTACGTGTTTTCTAATAGGCCTAAACCTTGTTGATATATTGACTTGTTAGCAGTAATCCTTCTTAGAAAACTCTACAGTTGTTGATATCAAATACATCCCTTTCTGCTACATTCTCGTATATTTATGAATGCCCTTCTCCAAATCATTTGGTTTCCATTGTTCTTTCCTAATTTTTACACATGACGCACTTAACCTACCTTTAAAAATACGTTATGACTTCAGATGTTTTCTGACACCATTCTTGTTCTTAAATTCATATGATTTTCATGACACTGTAATCAAACACTGTTTGAAATACAGCACCAAAATGTATATCTTATGTAGTGTAAGGCTGATGTATTTACCATGAGCAGGTATGTTTTTCAGTTTGCATAGCTTTGGTTCTGACAAACTTTGTTAGCGGACCATCAGGACATCCATGAAAATGAAATCACTAATCAGTTGGCTGAGAGGGGTACAGAGATATCCTATGTTGGCCCTAGACCACTTTTGGAAACAATACGAAACATCGGTAAAAAATACAAATGCAAATACTAATACAAATACCTACTCCAGTGGGGCCAAATTTGTGAAAATTTCTCCGGGACAAAAGTAAACAAGGACACTAGTCATAAGTTCATCCATGCCTACCAACAGAGCCACAAAACTGAGAAATTCAGTCTTTTATTGCACACTCCTGTCATGAAAGAAACTTAAGTCGTTCCATAACCAATAAGATCAAGGGAAGAATGCCAACATTGGAACCAAGTTTCTGCAACTTATTCCGGGAACAGTCTTTGAGAAACAATGAAAGCATCCTATTCCAAAGCGGTTGCACAATAAGTGCTTAAGTTGCGTGCGAAGGTCCACAAAATTAAGAAGAAGAAAAACTCATTTTCTCTCATATACTATAATTCAGCAGTTTGGAGAATATTTTTCAATTACACTGATATGTTTGTTTATTAATACATAATTATTTACAACACATTTTCTACAAATTTTTATTGAAAGAGACCATAAACTAATACTAATGATAAAAGTTAGAGACCCGTGGAATTTGCAATCAGAAGCTCAAGTTTCTTCATCCCAGCAGCAGGATTTGCCGTGCAGTCGTCAACACCACAGTTCTAGACAGTTGTCGACGTGAAGGACAGTGTCACAACTCCTCCTCAACGCCGAAAACAGTTTTTGCAGTGGGCAAGTTTCTGCGCCACTTGCCAGGCAATTGTCATACCCCACGAGCCTAGAAGTACATGTGGAAGATTAAGGGGAAGAGGAATGAAAGGCAAATAATAGAAAGGAAATATTGGTGTGGAAGTAAGCACCTCAGCAATTACCTATGTGATAAGGGGAACCCACGTAAAACCCAATTCAGATTACGCGGATAACGGGTATCGAAACCTGACCTTCGGAATGCGAGTCGCACGCTTACAGTGACGCCACCCCACACTGCTTACGCTAATGTTATCACTAGAATTCCAAAAACGAAGACCAGTTTTCGTATTAGGAACGAAGCTGATAATTAGCGATGATCTACCGGAACAGCTGTAATGTTACATTTACATTTGGAGTGTTGCGGGGTTTGATATGACAGGTGCTGGTGCTATTCTACACGGCTGTCAGACATCATGCAAGTCAATTGGAGCACCATATGCAGACTGACACGTTGGAAAAGGAATCAACAGCAGAGGGAAGTCTAACCACATAAAGCTTTAACGAGGCATACACTTTACACAGAGTAATGTTTGTCTATATCTAAGGCTTTACTAACTCTTTTTAATTCAGGAATGAAGAGGAGTTCAGAGGTTATTACAATGCAATGGAAATTAGATTTTCTTAGTCAATAAGTTATCTTAAATATGTGCTATTTTAATTCAATCTAAGGATGTTTTTGAGAAAGTAAAAATTACGAAGAAGTCCATTTTATAGCGTAGTTTGGGGTTGGAGGACCTTTCCCTTTTATCTTCGCGTTGCATCCTTAGAACATGCAGAACATATATAAAAAATTCGTTTATCTATGCTATTCATATCAACACACACAAACACACACATATGGGTCTTTTTAAACATTTTTCTACATATTGGGAGTGTCAAAATGACCATATACATTGAAACATTGGTACATAATTTTTGGGTGATATACAGTAGCATATTTCCTATTTAGTGTATTGTGATGGAGCGGCTATGGTCCAAGGTGCTAGCCTCAACTATAAACAGATAAGCTCCTCCCTTGCCCAGAGTAAACACCATAAGAGCTATCACCAGAACTTTCTGGAGATTTCTAAAGCTCTAACGTTCTAAAGTATGTGAAATATTCTTACTCTATATAAGCGAGCGTTCTCAAAGGTTGCTCAAGTTCTTACAGAGTGAGACTAACAAGTCAATGAGTAGCTGAGTGATTAAGTGAGAGACTCAGCCATCGAGCGCGTTTCTGGCGCGAGAAAACTGCTGTTCAGAGAGCGAGTTTGTGATGACCGTGGTGACGTGCAGCGGGAGCTGTTACTGCAAGAGATTCGAGGTATGTTGTGTTTGATTCTCCAGCGAGTGAACTGTCCGGAAGAAGAGGCCAGCGTGTTACATTTCGGCGCTACGTCGTGGAAGAAAGTTAACTGAATGTGAAAACAAAAGCAACAGTGACAATTGAAATAATTGCCATTCATAAAGTGACAGTGAAAGATTAGGTAATACAATGGAATATCGGGACGAAGTTAAATATATAAGTACAAAAAACAAGAGATTATAGCCTTTTGTATTACTTATTCATTTGCTTATTTCCTTGTTTACGCTTTAATTGAATTTTGAGAGGCCTCAGGTTCATGATTGTATTCTAGACGAGGTTTCTGAGCTTCATTTATCACTCAAATATGTTATTTATGCAATGTGTTTACACTACTCTCTGAATTTTGATTCAATATATATCGTTTTAAGGCATGAGTATACCAAAGGACCGTCTATAGAATTACATTCTACACTTGGTAACATTCCTCTCTGTACTTCGAATTAGATTAGAGAGTGTATATAGATAGGTGCACTGTAATGACTGTTACGAACCCTTTCAGTAACTGATTGGATAATGCTTGTGTCTGCCATTCGTAAGCTTCTTGATTGAACCCCTTGTATATGAGCGAATTTTGTCCCCTTTATGTGACATAATAGTTGATTGTTTCCGAGCTTTAGGATTAGCATTTAGTCCAATAAGAACAAGCGGAAACATTACAACTGGGCTTTTGTTACATCTAATCTCCCTTAAAGCATATACATACCCACAGGAAGTACCACATAAAGTGCTACCGGTGAATATCTATTTAATGAGTAGAAAAAGCAATCCAAATATCCAAATATCCTTGGATCAATGGAAAATTCAACCAAGCGAGATGGCTCCATTATAACGCATGAGGATCGTATTCTGAAGGTACCGAATTTGAATTTTTGTGGCCGCTAATTCTGACCCTGTGTTTTTCTTTTGTTTTGGATTGTCGGTTAGGCTGGGTATCGATCGAGGGCGTATGGATTGCTCAGGGAATTTCGATTGGGAACAATGATAGTCCATAGTCATATATGTATATTTCTAAGTGCAAATTCTAACGACTTTAGTTTTTACCTATTATTCACTGCGGGTCAGAGCAACTAACCGGATTTTATTTCTACACTGATTTTCTTGAAGTAGAGCACCTATTTTCTGCTCTATTGCAATCTCAACAGAAGAATTTTAAATATATATTTGAATGAAAATCAAAAAGTATTTTATATTCATTTCCGTAAGAGAGACCGGGCCTTCATGATAACCTTCTTAAAATCCATTGAGTGGTTTTATAGTTTAGCACATACAAACACAGACATATATTATGTAAAGAAAAATGTAATAATTTAAATCCGTTGATATTATGTTTATATAATTAATTTGATGAAGGTAAAATATATATTAATAACTATATTTCCAGGAATTTAGAAACATTTCTTCCTACCCACAAACAAAGTTAAGAAAATCATGCTTTTACAACTGAAGAAGTTCAAAAGTTAAACATATCTCTTATTCAATAACGTACAAAAACTTTGTCTGCATCTCATAAATACAGAATCGCGAATTTGGGTTAATCATGTTAGCTTGAAATATTGAAACAGTAATTACAGGGTAATTAACTCACCCAGTTGATGTGATAATCGTCATGCGTTAATTATGCTTCTGCCGTCACTTGTTTCCGGATCTCTAATATTTTAGCAGAGGATATTTCAATTAATTCGTTTGTTAAAAAAACAAACATATTTCCTCCCAGAGGGTTGTCATTTTTATCTTTTCTGCAACCCGCTATATTTCACATAGAAGTTCAATGTCTATATTTCACAGGAAATACACGTTTTTAGGCTCCATGGCTAAAAAGCAAACATTTTCAGATAAAGATTCTGCGAGTATGTTTGTGCAAACAGCATAACCAAAACTAAATGACTCATGAGTAACAAACTTGGTATTTAAATTCACCATTTATAGAAATGTAACTCAAATAATTTTAAAGAAAAATTCTCGTCCAACGCTTCATTTTATTTGGAAAACTTTTCGAGATTTTGGATTTCTCAAAAACCGTATGTAACGACTTTGGAAAATTTATTAAAAAATAAAGTGATTATTTTTCTTTTTTGTGAAGAACCTGTGACTTCCTCTTTATTCAGATTGAGCTTTGTATAATTTTGCATAACTGGAACACCAAAAGAGATAGACAAAAACAAACTGCATAAAACTTTACGTCACTTTAAAACACGCAATTAATTCCACGAACTTTTCCTGTGAGCATCAGTCATGTCCAAAGTGTCGTTGTTATGTGTTTAAATATTCAGTTCTATTTTTAAAGTGCTGACGCTCCTCAATTGTTTCGTCATGATGACGTGTGTAAGGTAAGGAACTTCTAGGCTAGAATATAGCACCTGTCAGCTAACTCTATCGATTTGGTTTGCTGTAACCTTATGGCTTCAACGAAATGGGCAATAAAACATCACTGTAAAGATTTATCTCTGTTTTAATAAAGAAGATAAAAAAATAAGCTTACATAGGAATGGTATGTAGTAGTTACATAAAAATTGTGGTTGGCAGAGAAAGCCTTGTGAACATAACATATCATGTTTTATTCTGTAAACGCAAAATGTAAACTTTGTTTACATAATGAGAGCTTCGGTTTGGTGCACTTTCATAATTTAGCAGATACCACTAAACGCATCATTTCGGAAATGTGGTTTGTTTTTTAAGAAAATATTGGACATTTTAATAATAATAATAATAATAATAATAATAATAATAATAATAATAATAATAATAATAATAATAATAATAATAATAATAATAATAATAATAATAATAATAATAATAATAATAATAATAATAATAATAATAATAATAATAATAATAATAACAATAATAATAATAATAACAATAATAATAATAATAACAATAATAATAATAATAATAATAATAATAATAATAATAATAATAATAATAATAATAATAATAATAATAATAATAATAATAATAATAATAATAATAATAATAATAATAATAATAATAATAATAATAATAATAATAATAATAATAATAATAATAATAATAATAATAATAATAATAATAATAATAATAATAATAATAATAATAATAATAATAATAATAATAATAATAATAATAATAATAATAATAATAATAATAATAATAATAATAATAATAATAATAATAATAATAATAATAATAATAATAATAATAATAATAATAATAATAATAATAATAATAATAATAATAATAATAATAATAATAATAATAATAACAATAACAATAACAATAACAATAACAATAACAATAACAATAACAATAACAATAACAATAACAATAACAATAACAATAACAATAACAATAACAATAACAATAACAATAACAATAACAATAACAATAACAATAACAATAACAATAACAATAACAATAACAATAACAATAACAATAACAATAACAATAACAATAACAATAACAATAACAATAACAATAACAATAACAATAACAATAACAATAACAATAACAATAACAATAACAATAACAATAACAATAACAATAACAATAACAATAACAATAACAATAACAATAACAATAACAATAACAATAACAATAACAATAACAATAACAATAACAATAACAATAACAATAATAATAACAATAATAATAATAATAACAATAATAATAATAATAATAATAATAATAATAATAATAATAATAATAATAATAATAATAATAATAATAATAATAATAATAATAATAATAATAATAATAATAATAATAATAATAATAATAATAATAATAATAATAATAATAATAATAATAATAATAATAATAATAATAATAATAATAATAATAATAATAATAATAATAATAATAATAATAATAATAATAATAATAATAATAATAATAATAATAATAATAATAATAATAATAATAATAATAATAATAATAATAATAATAATAATAATAATAATAATAATAATAATAATAATAATAATAATAATAATAATAATAATAATAATAATAATAATAATAATAATAATAATAATAATAATAATAATAATAATAGCATTACTTATATCAACATAAATATAGTTCATATTAGGCTGAGTCACTATGTATCCCAAACTTCTGTAGTTATATGAAAACCTCTTGGAATACAACAGAACTTCACCGGGATCATGAATTTTCCTCTACCAATGAGCACTTAAGAGATTTCCGTTTAAGTATCTCTACGTCTCTCTTTCCCTTCACCCATATGTTTACAACAGGATCGTTCCAGTCTGAGGTCGAGTGGGTACTTCTTAAACTATGGGCTACTGTTCTTAAGCTACGATGGATGTTTTCTGGCATTACGGTATGATGAAGAAGCCAACAAAACAAAATTTTAATTAATAGAAAGCACTGTGGTAAAAATACAATTATGCAATTGAATTATTGGATATATAACTGCTTAGATAATGGTAAAAAAGCAATTCCGTTCAACCATTAGAGTTAAGCTCAATCACCTCATCTGTAGGTAAGTTACTCTCCAGTCCACTGAAACGTTAATGGTTATTTATTTAAATATTGTTAAACGCCTCTCCTACTGCATAAGGATTTGCAGGCGTGGACACGATAGCAATGAAACGATAATTTGGGAAATGAACGTTCCAGCCTAAGTTTAATATGATTTCCTGGCAATTTTCAATTAGTGGGAATATGGAAAACCTGGAAAATTCTCTGTCTATGAGAACAGTCCTAGAGGAACAATGAGGGGTGGACCTTCGATTCACGAATTAATTCTCTAGAACCTCCATCACTCTTAGATTTTTGTGTGTAATTTCATATTGTTAGGTGTATGATTGAGGAATACGGAATATATCAAATACTGAAATCTTGTTATTTAATACTCATTTCCCGTGTCATGACTTGTTGGCACATTATGCACATTCTAAAGTTCTTAATTGTGCTGACACATGGAAACAACGTAATACCGGGATGTCACGTGATTTTAGCTTAAAATATCAATTTCCTGTTACTCATGTTCACAAGGTGGCCGGATGTGGACTTTGCTGACTTAGTAACCTAAGTAAACTGTGTGCTGAAACAGAATTCTTTGTCAGTCAAAATGTCTTTAGACTCACGGGAACGCTGACGTTGTTTGAGATATGTTTACGTAGCTTTTCGTAGCGTGGCACTGCCGACTTGGCATTAAGTTGCCATTTTGGTAGAATCCATATTTAAGCGATGCTTAAGCCAGCAGCGAGAGGAGAGAGTGTTGAGTTTGAGAGTGTGGTTTAGAGAATCAGTCAGTCGGTCAGCGATATAATAGAGCAGGGCGGTAGAGCAAAGTGGTAGAGCGAATGTATGCTCCACAGGAGAGAAAGTCTCCGAGGGTTGAGACGCAGGGGGGTTGGAGAAGGTTCCCACACCCTCCCTGGACAGGTTTATGACACCCCATGTCAGTTCAGTTACAGACCATTCAAAAACATTCTGACGGCTTCTACTTTTGTGAATGAATCTTCTCGGTTTTAGTGTACAGAGTGAATAGGGTGCATGTTTTTTAACGATCTGTTCCTTGTGTAGCAGGCATTCTCTACCACACACATTCGCTGCCCTTGTCCCACTGTGTAAGGGAGCACATTCCTTTCACGGACCTTCTTTGCGTTGCTGGACTTAAGAAAAAACACCGAGTTCTAAAATATGCCTATTTACTATATTCTAGTTATGTTTAAGTGTAAAGTGTCTTCAAAGTCTTGTAGAGACTTAGGGATGAAGTGATGATAACAATTACATACTTGTACAAATATTCAAACGGGTCTTACCTTGGAGATGTACATATATCGTGTCTGATTGTGGAACTTAAGAATTTGCAAAACGTGTCAACAAGTGACGGCACGGGAAATAAGCACTAAATAACAAAATTCCAGAATTTGATGTTTAGGAAATTAATTGTTCTTTCACACTGGCCGTGTGTAGGCTAAAGTATGGAAAAATAGAGTCAGACTGAAAAAATCATGGCCATAGCCGGGATTTGAACCGCGGATGTTCTGGTTGCCGTCCAGCCACTCTAACCCTTCAGCTACTATGGCCAACGTGACAACATGACATTAAATTCTCCAACTGACTCGTGTTTTTCCCGGTAAACCTCTTAGGAGTTCTCATAAAGACATGAAACAACCACATTAATGGCGACTTACAACGTGTAAGTACTTTAACACAAGTCAGTTGGAGAATTTAATGCCATGTTGGCACGTTGGCCATAGTAGCTCAAGGGTTGGAGCGGCTGGATGGCAACCAGAAGATCCGTGGTTCAAATCCCGGCTATGGCATTGAATTTTTCAGTCTGACTCTATCTTTACATACTTTGATATTTTCCCAAGCACTCCTCAACCATACACGTGAAAATATGCCATATCTTTTTAATCAATTTTCAAATAAACGCATTTCAATACAGAACTATAAATCAAAGATTTGTATTTCATTATATCAAAAATAGCCACTAATGGTTACTATAAAATAATAACATAAATTTCTTTCTTCTTTAAGTTAATTTTATAATTTTCAATGCGTGCTTTTAAAGACGTTGTATCAACACGCTATCCAGATACTCGAAGCCTGAAGGCACAAATTTCACAGTTCTCAGTTTTTGGCTTCCGTATTTTCTGTTAGCGACCAACATTATATTGGTAAGACTGTGTAAAAGCGTACAATTACTGTGGCGCCATAAATGATTTAAAGTATTAGTAACACAGCTATCTAATATAAATGTGCAATTTGGATGGATTTACCCGATTATAACAGATAGCTATCACGCCATTAATAAAACTTTAGTGTTAATCTCTGTCAAAATGCCACAGTAGTCTTATGTTTTCTGGACTGTAATGGGACTATTTTCATAACGTGACTAAGTTGTACTATGCAGCAGGCATTGTAATGTCATAGCTTTATAACTGACAGTATCTGCATCACGACTACTGGATATCAATGAGATGCGTGTCTCAAAGACCTCTGTAGGAAAATTCTGTTAAAGATCTACATCGCTGGTTTCATTGACTTTAAATTATTAGAGATTGTTTGCTTTTTTGGGCTACATTAGAAATTCCGAACACCACCGCAACAACCCTTGAATATATACCACTATTTGAGAGAGTCAAATCGGTTAATTCTCTCACAGCAATATGTGCTTGCAAATTAGTCGTAACATTTACCTGTGATGCTACATTGGCGTGCAGCGATAAGGTAAAACTTTATCCAGCGATGCGTTGTTCATAAAGGGGAATCAAAATGAAATATAAATTCGTTGGTGCAAACGGTTCATTGATTACACTAAAAATCAAACGGGTAACGCAAAACAATTTGACAAGCGGTAGGGAGAGTAACAACTATAACAATGGCGTCATTAAATATTTACATATAACTTGTGACCGAAACCTTGTGAGTTCTCATAAAGCGTTTCATTGATTATTGTATATTTGTTCATTTTGCCGATATTCGACCAGGTGGGAAATAACTGGTAGAATTTAACATTTTCATGAGTTTAATCAGCTAATATTTTTGCTGTGAATAATGCTGATTCGTAGTGCATTATACAATACAAGCATGTTTTTACTCTTACTCTTCCATTTACTGATAGTTTATTACTTTTTGTTTTGTATAATGAATGAAATTTAGCAGAAATATAATTTACAAGCATCCGTGGAAATATGAAATGAAATGTGTAGTGTTTAACGCCCGCTTTTACTACATACGGCACCGCACGCGATGACACTGATGATACATGAGATGAAGATGGAGCACCGGTGGAATAAGATGGCGAGGGAAACCGGAGATCCCGTAGAAAAACCCCTAGCGCCGTGTTGTCCACAACCCATCTCACTTTGCGGTCGCCTGGGAAAGAACCCGGGCCGCCTTGGTGAGAGCCAAGCGCTCTAACCACTGAGCCACGGAGCGGCCCAGCATACGTGGACGTTTTGTTAATTCTTCCCTAATGTTTTCTACATGCCTACTGGACCTTTTTCAGTAACATGAAAAATCGTTTCATTTTTAACATAAAAATAAAGTATTAAAATATGGAATAAAATAAATAAAAAAATTACAAAGTATGAGATTATTCGTTAAGCAGGGCAATTTTGCCAAAATAGCAAGTAACATTGACATTTCATTAGACACAAATTCAACTCTATGAGCTACAAATAGTGAACGTATGTATTATCATAGTGCTATGACTATTGCCTTAGAATGTAGATGATCATTACCTGTCTCCAGTTATAACGTTTTATGTTCAAAACGGCATGGAAAAACATCAAAGAGAAGCACGAACAATACAAATTGGCTGGATTAAATTTAATAAAACCATGTGCATGTAGAGCCTAACAAAAGGAGGATTCCAATTTCATATGACAAATATTAACAATACGTCGAAAATTTCAAAAATATGTAAATTTATTTCTCTATTATAGAATGCTCCAAGAGATGAAGTTACGTTCCGAAAGTTTAATAAACACTAAAACCAAGCACTGCTGTTCAGAGAATTCCGTTTTCTCTTAAATGCAAAGTTGGTTTATTTCTCTCTGATTGTTTACATTTTAGGAGCACAATAATAAATGGATATAGGGTTCATGCAAACCTCTGTGCAAATTTATTTGGATACACTCGATTTAACTGAAGCAGAATTTGGAAATTAATTGTTCTTTCACACTGGCCGTGTGTAGGCTAAAGTATGGATCCGTGGTTCAGATCCCGGCTATGGCATTGAATTTTTCAGTCTGACCCTATCTTTCCATACTTTAGCCTACACACGGCTAGTGTGAAAGAACAATTAATTTCCATTAATTGACCTAATAGTGGTCCGATCTATAAAGCCCAGGCCTTAAAGTACTTACACGTTGTAAGTTGCCACTAAGGTCATAATGGCTCATGTGTATATGAGAACTCCTAAGTGGTTTACCGGGAGAAACACAAGTCAGTCGGATAATTTAATGTCATTTCGGCACGTTGGCCATAGTGGCTCAAGGGTTAGAGTGGCTGGACGGCAACCAGAAGATACGTGGTTCAAATCCCAGCTATGGCATTGGATTTTTCCGTCTGACTCTAACTTTCCCTGAAGCAGAATAGTCAATTTATTTGCTCCAAAACTTCATTACTCAGAGAAATTTGGGTACATAGTGAAAATGTAAAAGTCTTAAATGGGAATAAACCAAGATTTCAACTTCCAACATTATGGGAATGCGTTTATGTGTGTGGTGTGTGTGTGTGTGTGTGTGTGTGTGTGTGTGTGTGTGTGTGTGTGTGTGCACGCGCGCGCGCGTGGGTATGTCTGTGTGTGATATAAACGGGAAAAGAACAAAAGGAACCATTGCCTACAGAAAATACCTTCCAAAGCAAAAGGCCACGGATATAACTATTGCAGTTAAAGGCATGATGATGATGATGATGATGATGATGATGATGATGATGATGATGATGATGTTGATGATGATAATGATGATGATGATGATGATGATGATGATGATGATGATGATGATGATCATAATAATAATAATAATAATAATAATAATAATAATAATAATAATAATAATAATAATAATAATAATAATAATAATAATAATAATAATAATAATAATAATAATAATAATAATAATAATAATAATAATAATAATAATAATAATAATAATAATAATAATAATAATAATAATAATAATAATAATAATAATAATAATAATAATAATAATAATAATAATAATAATAATAATAATAATAATAATAATAATAATAATAATAATAATAATAATAATAATAATAATAATAATAATAATAATAATAATAATAATAATAATAATAATAATAATAATAATAATAATAATAATAATAATAATAATAATAATAATAATAATAATAATAATAATAATAATAATAATAATAATAATAATAATAATAATAATAATAATAATAATAATAATAATAATAATAATAATAATAATAAGAATAAGAATAATAATAATAATAATAATAATAATAATAATAATAATAATAATAATAATAATAATAATAATAATAATAATAATAATAATAATAATAATAATAATAATAATAATAATAATAACAACAATACTAATACTAATAATAATAATAAACTCTCTATCAAAATCTGATACAGTCAGACTTTAATATGATTTTAGGTTAAATTAAAATATAACCCTTTCAACTGAAAAAGAAATAATCACTAGTGACTGCAATATATGAATCCTTTTCGTTCGTATCCCTGCTTTTTGGTCTCTTTTTAAAATAAGTATATCCACAAGTCAACTATTGAAAGAGATAGTGGTATACTTTATTTTGGTACTGTATTTTTCTGTCCTTAATCTGTAAGGCCTTATGGACAACTTTGCCTTCAAAGAAATTGCTTATCAGTTCTAATGTTCAGTCGTGCTCTATTGTGCCTCTTTGCGGTTGCTTAAGTTAGATTTTCTTAGAAACATTAAGTTTCATAAGCACACACGCGTTTAGTTCTCACTCATTCTAGAGGGGTTTGAGAATACTCCTTAATTTATATTTCTGTTTTATTGCGGTTCCCTTTCTATTAATTTATGTTCCTTTACATGCAGCAAATTTTCTTAGTTTACTTTATTGAAAGATAGCTTTAATCGTTTTCAACCAGAAAAATGGAAGAGACAGCATAAAAGTTCCAATGATTAAATATGTTGTTTAAGTAATAAATAACATGGGACAGAGTGGCAAAATAATGATAGATGGATACATGAAAAATTCATCTGTTGCACCTGTATACTTCGATAGTATGTTTTGTATAACATCTAACTTTAAAAGAGAGTGGGAATTTAAGGTTACTTTCATTATGAATAAAATACTAACAGAACACATAACAAAGTAGAAGTGAAAATATTACAAAACTTAGGAAGCCATCTTTGTGTATACTTCCAATTTCTTATAGGACACCATATTGTGAAATATTTCCTCAAGTTGATCTTCCCACAGCTTAAGTGCGATGCATAACGGCGCAACCTAAAAATGATGAAAATATGTCTTTCCAGAATTATACTAGTTATCTTTAGAGAAATTCAGTTTGATATAGGAATAAAGAAGAGGCGCGGAACTGGGTTTAATTTGGGTCTGCCAGTTGGACTGTCAGACATGTTGAGAACTGCTGTTACTGTCGTCATTATCGCGGGTGATATGTTGTACCTGGACAGGGGAATGTTCGTGAGCCACATATCTGCTCTACCATCGGTGTCCTGCATTTGCGCTGTTTCGGTGTTATGATTTGACCCATGCAAGTATGCAAGTCTGTCTAGAACCAGCAAAGTCACTGGTTGCCCACTGCTTGTTTCTTGAGCTTCGGCGTTTTCACGATATTTATCACAAAGGGTTGTCGTGAGGCCGTGATCAAAAGAAGCCGCCTCTATTAATGTGTGAGCCGCTGTAGGGTGAGAGAGAGAGGGGGGTTATCAAGCCGGTTCTGGAACTCCTCCTCCAGATCCCCCCTTGCCCCAGCGGCAAACATCCATCGTCCCCACCCAGAGCTACATTTCTATCCATCCAGCGGTTCGACCTACATGGAATACTTCCTCTTTTTTTCTTATTTCCCCACTGTTTCTTGATTGAACACAACTTAAATAGTTGTAACTGGGCACTGCAGCAACGTACATCTAATATAAATGTCTTGAGAATGTAGATGCTGTAATGTGAACCGTTTTAATAGCCAAAGGGAAGAGACAGGCCTCTTCTTTCCAGATTGCCCGTCGTTGTCCTTAGAAGCATCAATGGATATCTTTAAACCAAGAATATCGGTAATTATTAAGACAGTAAATAGCACTAAACTAATAAACTTCTAGTAATATTTTTTCATTAAAGCACTTCTTACACTTTGTCAGTGTAAACATTTTCTTTACCAAAGAACTCTCTCTATCTATTTCAAAGCACTAATGAAAACGTTCTTGCGAGGCCCGAAGCTTGTCATTACCATTACTTGTAATGTCCTATAGAGTTATCTTAGATCTCTAGCTTTGTTTTCCGGTTCTCAAACGATATTCGGACCTTTTTCAAAGGAAAGTAGATAAGATGCAGAAGGTGAAAATGAACTCAGTATCTCAGGATGTTTTCCTTTTGTAGCGCCTTCTTTGCTGTAAACGATGCAATTATACAAACCATGTAAAATCTCTGCGGATGAACATTTGAAGCTGAAAATATTCTGCTCCTACAGTGTTTAGGGTTGTTGATCTGTTATCCTCTGATTTTCATTAAGGACCACAGCAATTATTTTGAGAGCATTTCTGTAACAGTAAAGAGTTGGCCCCATGACATCCAATGTGCCCGCCTCGTTGGCATAGATGATAGCCTGTCTCCCTCACGTTCAGAGGGTCCCGAGTTTGAATCTCGGTCAGGGTGAGTTATCTGGTTTTTCCAGGGGTTTTCCTTACCCTGAAAGTCTGATAATTCTGAGCTCTATGGACCCTGGGTTCATTTGAGAATCACTTTACCCATTTCGTACATCGTGAGGTGTGACTTAACGTTGGAGCACGTACATTTAAAAGAATAAAGATAAATCAAATGTTGAGGTTTTGGCTTGCATGATCTCGTTTAAAGCATCCAAAACTATTGTTTGTGAACGTCCACGTAGGTTTCTTTAGATTTTTCAACGTTTCTGCAGATCTCTTTACTCATAGAGGAAACAAAATTGCTAGATTTCTAACTGGTAAATGTTCAGTGCCATTTTTTAAAGTGGTAGTTCTTTTAACTGAAAAATACGTACACTACTACTGCCACTAATATATAAAAAGCTAATAAGTTTCAAATGTTACAGCCACAAAATTATAACTTAATGGAACCCAAAGAAAAAAATCATTAGGAATGAGGACACAATAGGTAATCTACTTAAAATTACGATTAACAGCTGGTTAGTGAGAGAGTATAAGTACGTAATTTCGTGCTAATTGTTCAGATCTAGGACGGTGAACTCATTAATAACATTTAAAAACTGTCATAGGACTATTTGTGTTATAAAATTACCTATAATGTTATTAGAGTGTGTTACTGAAGTTTTATTATGGCCATTTTTGTTCGCATGTTAATTTAGGCATTCCATATGGGGGTAATTATCCCTTAAGAGATAGTATTTTTATTTTGGAACAGAAGTCTGTAAGGCTAATTTGCAGAATTATTTTAAAAGAATTATAAGCCACTTTTTCTTACCTTAGGTAATTTTAATTTCCGTCTAAGTGTGTGATAAGTTACCTCTTACATGTTAAAGATCATTTAAATCGTTTAAAATTTTGCACTCATATACATAGTTACTGTACATAAAATAGATTCTATTTAATTAACACAATTCAGAAATTGTATACATATTTCAATTAAGTTGATTAGCGTTCTACCACAAAGGATAAGAGAAATCCCTAACTTCACCTTTAAGAGGATTATAGGCCAGGCATTTCAGTTTCAGACCCTTAGAAGAAGGGATTAGATGGGAACACACTGCGGGTGCGTCAGTACCCGGGCCAGGGGCACGAGCCAACAACTTGTGGGACTGTAACATGAGTCAGAAATACATCTTAGTTTGCCGTGCAGCCACAGCCGCAAGGCAAGCGAATACAAAACAATCCATATGCCGATAACAACAGTTACAGACATAAAGTTTCCTAAATTGTCCGCCCCTGAAGCGTAGGTGTGAGCTATCTGGATAATTTTTTCGGGGTTTCTCTTATCCTGGAAGATGAACGTAGGGTTACTTTAAATTCTAGGGAACCTATGGTCATTAGACCATTATTTCTCCTGAAAAGACCGGATTGAAATGAAATGGAGGAACGTGAATCAGTGGATCCAACCCAAGATTCGCATAATGACAAAGGAAAACCGCGAAAACGAGAAAAGACATGGGAATATAACATAGAGATACATCAAATTTTATAGACTTCCAGAAAACATATGACAGCTTAGAAAGGGGAAAGATATATTATATTATGGAAGAGTTTCAAATTCCAGAGAGGTTAATAAACTTTCAGAAAGCCACAATGGATAATACTGCAGCCCAAATTAAAATTGGGAAGCACATAACAGACAGTTTTAATATAGAAAATGGACTAAAACAAGGGGATGGGCTGGCACCCACCTTGTTTAACTTAACACTGGAATATATTATTAGGAAACTACCAGTGGATGTAAAATTCACAATATATTATAGATCTGGACAGATATTAGCATATGCAGATGACATAAATGTAGTAGGGAGAACCAAAAAGGCAGTCTCAGAAATATACAAAAAACTGGAGGAGAATGCAAAGGAAGTAGGACTTATGATAAATAAAGAGAAAACAAAAGCTATGATACAAAAGAGAAGTAGTAATAACAAATGCCGAAATACCAGCACTAGAGAAAATTATCTGGAAACAGTTAATAGCTTCAAGTATCTAGGAGCAATTATAAATAATAAAAATGATGAAAACGAGGAAATAAAGGCTCGAATAACAGCAGCAAACAAAGCATATGCCGCATTACAGAAAATATATTTGGGAATAAAATAATATTCCCTAAAACAAAAATAAGATTATATAAAACATTGTTTAAACCAGTGTTAATATATGGCTGCGAGGCTTCGACATTTACACAAGCCATGGCTGAGAAACTATTAATATTCGAAAGGAAGATACCTCGAAGGGTATATGGACCAACTAATGTTAATGGAGTATGGCGAAACAGGTATAATAAAGAATTATATGAGATATACAAAGATATTGACATAGCACAAGAAACTAAGATTAGAAGATTAAGATGGGCGGGACATGTTCAAAGAATGGAAGAGAAACGGATCCCCAAAAAAATGTTAGAAGCAAAATTTTACAATACAAGACTTAAAGGCAGACCAAAAAATCGTTGGGAAGATACAGTAAGAAGGGATGCCTTACAGATTTTGGGAGTCCGAATGCGGAGACGAAAAGCAGAAGTTAGGGATGAATGGAGGCAAAAACTGAGGGAGGCTGGGGCCCAAAAGGTGCTATAAAAACCGTATAGTAGTGAAACCGCGAAAAAGTCTTTGGTCAGATATGTTATCACCGAGGATCGAAGTCGGACCTCCTGATTGCGAGATCTGAGCGTTTCCGCCTGAGTCATCCTCCTCAATCACCATGTATTGGCTGCTAATATATGTTACAAATAGCTTTTAAGCGTAATTGTGTACGTTTCCTTTGATTGATAGTTCTTATTGTAATAGTTTTTGGAAATAAAAACTATCTTCTTTACTATAGAATATGCACGTAGGTATGTAGGTAGATATATACCGGACAAGCTAGTACTGGCAAATTTTAACGGAAGTTGGAATGGAAAATCATACAGTAATAATGTCAGCGTGAAACAAATATTTGGACATAAGCTGTCGTTTATTTCACTATCACTATGAATTCTTCATGTGTTCATGCTTTGCATAGTCTTGGTACTACAGTGCTCAAAAGCATAATGTTAAGCAACGATTAATAAATAAGAAACGCTTAAGTAGTGCTAAATTATATAATATTCAACATTAGAAACTTTATGCCAATTTAAACTACAAAGGTACATATCACGAAACTGCAGTCAACTGCAGTGAATCCTTGCATGATTCACTGTGCAATAACTGAAGGATTTCTAGTTACGGAGTACGGAACGCTGGATATAATGTTATTTGAAATATAATACTTCATATTCATGTGACTTTTTCTACCAACTATAATTTAGTTTTATATAGGTCCCACCAACTGCTTTACGTAAACGCACTCCACTAACCGCTTTATACTGATTAAAAGAAACATTTCCGGAAATTGTTTCATTACACACTTAGATTCAGGTACAAGTGGTATAGGAAACTTAAATTCAGTGTCAGACTTTAAATGCTGTACTTAGAGTATCATGCTTTCCATTCCACACTTTAAAATAAATTCAAAGCATTTTAAAAGTTAAAAAGCCAATATATATATTGTAATTTACGTCCTCGAACGTTATATCGGACGATGAATGAAATGAGTGAAATGATGCTCAAATGGGCCCAGGGTCCGTACAGGAGTTACCCGACATTCGTCTTTCAGGATAAGGGAAAATCCCGGAAAGAGCATATCCAGGTAACTCACCCTGACAGAGATTCGAACTCAGGACCTCTTGAACGTGAGGCAGACATGCTACCATCTACGTCACCGAGGCGGGCAAAAAGCCAATAATAACGTATCTCGAAAATAGTACATATCTAAAGATCTTGCGTATTAAGGGATATATATTTTCAGTGCAATATGTTATTACGTATCTCTGGTGATGTATCCATTACATGCCATTATACGAAATTACTTCTGAATGAACAGGACTCTGGTTTATTGAAGTCTTATGTAATAAATGTAACTAAACATAACTGCAAGATATAAAACAGGCTATTCACAGAAAATTCAAGATAGGCATTTTAAAATTATGCATTTATTCATTCGCTTCTTTACTGTTAAACGCTTTTGATGCAGATTCACATGCAATTTTAATTACTAAACTCAAGCTTTACGGCCTAAGTGTTACAAGTGCAGTTTTCGTTTCTCCATACCTCACCAACTAGTGACTGAGTGAGGATTTTTTATGTAATTTAGGTCCTCCAACGTTTAGTGCTATTAGACGATGAATGAAATGGGTGAAATGATGTTCAAATGAACCCAGGATCCACAGAGTCTGGAGTTACCCGACATTCGCCTTCCAGGATAAGGGAAAACCGTGTAAAAACCTTATCCGGATAACACACCCTAACCTAGATTCGAACTTGGGACCTCTTGAACGTGAGGCAGACCCACTACCACCTAGGCTACTGAGACGGGCAGAATGAAGTTCCATAGACAGCTGGATCCTCTGGGCGTACATTACCAATTGATAGGCACCAAAGGCGTACTCTTTAATGGCAAAAATGTCCGAATTTAAGTTACTGATGCCTGGAGAGCCCCGTGCACACTTGATCCTATACTGTAGTTTCACATATTGCGGTAAACCCGCATACCAGTGTTAGATTGATTGGGTTCTAATTGGAGCCATGAGTTCTCTTATCCTCGGGTGAATGGTTGTAGGAAATTGATGTTGGTAGTTGTTGGCTTCTCAGTCGTATTAATAACACTTTGTTTGTTGCAGAATTATTTGGTTTAATTCCTACTAAGTTTGCTTATCGACTTGGATCGATGACCACCTGTTAGTAAAATTCCTAACATAAATTCAATTTTACTTGAAATCCTGGATTACTTGTTTAAGGTTACTTCCGCGCGGTTTCTATTTCTTCTTTGTACTACGACTACTTTGCTCTAATAAACTTCTAATGCTGCTTCCACTTACGCTGGTTGCGCTATTCTTAACTTCCCTACATTTCAGACTTATAAATCTTCGCTTCTCTTCTTAATGCGCATGAACACGTCCTTCACTTTTAAGTAAATTTTTCTTACTTGAAGATTAAGTTCGAGCCTTATTCTGAACCACTCTCTAACTTTATCACATGACCAAACTAGCTCACCCTTCTCAATTCTTATAATATTATTAGTTTCTGATTTATTTCGAATTTTCGCATTGGTTTGCAAAACGCATTTAACTCTTTGACGTTCAGCCCGCCCTGAGTTGTGGAACGCCTACCCTGAGTTGTTTGTAACGGTATACATCGTTATCAAATCAGCGAAGTAAATCTCTTTAGCGTTCATGCTCAACTGCATTTTGAAAGCACTTTGTCCCAACACATTCCTGGCTGGAAATATTCTATAGTTCTCAGACATTGAACCTTTCCTAGCACAAAGAAGACAATAGTCCTCCCTTCCTGTCTCTCCGAAATGTACACATTTTTACAAGAATATTTTCTTTTCTTTGCCTGGATGCTAGTATATATGCTATATTAAATTATATTCTTCCCTTCTTATTCGTTAAGTCAGCTGCTATTTTAATCAATATTCTATCCATTCTAATTTCATATTATTATAACAAGATTTTTATATTAGTTTAGCAAAGAATCTTTATTAATTTATCTTTTTTTTAATTATATCATTTCGATTAATTCGTCGCCTCCTAATCGCTGCCTGATACTGCGGTTACAATATGCTTTTGCTAGCCAAATACAGGATGTGTGACTGATCACAAATGAAGATTAAAATTCGGTAACTGAAAAGCTGGACAGGTAACATTACAAATAATTAACACCGGTAATGATAATCTTGTGCAGCAATTTTCTGACACAAAATACAATACGATTTCTAACGATTCAACTTGAATACAGTTTAGGACAACAGCAACATTGACTCATTGTAAATAAAATAAACAAGTGTGTTCTGTGCTTAAGAAAATTATATCAAAAAGTTTACCCTTGGTTGTATATTAAAGCAGTATATATATATATATATATATATATATATTACTATTTCTTTTGATGTCGTATTATGGGGCAATCACATTTCAGCTCACACCTTTTTACTGTGCAGAACAAAAGCTTTTAGATGTATACTGGAGCCACACATTAAATCAGCCTTTATTTATTAAGGTGTACTGACGTTACAATCAAAATTTGTTCTAATCTCTTCTTTATGTTAGAAATGATATAGATCAATTTGCAGTTTGTTCAACTCTTAGTGCTTAATCCACAAGTGAAAAATCTGTTTCGTGTATGAGCAAATGTAAGTATGTATAGTGTAAAACAAAGTAGCATTCGAACAGTAATAATAAATAATAATAATCCGTCTAACAATAGTTATTTAATACTAATAATTTCTATTCAGTGGCTTCCTCTTTATGAATTTAGGAGAAGCATCCGTGCAGCACTGATGTAATGAGTTTTAGAAAATGAGTTTACAATAGGTACTTTTAATAATTATGTCGATATCATACATCGTATTTATATAGTGATACATAACTGTAAACTTTGATCTAGGAGTTATATGTTATTTAAATACATTAAGAATTGTTGTAACCATTTTAATGAAAATCGTGACAACTGTTTCTGGAAAATCGGCAATATCGGTGTTCAAATTTTCTGGTGGACTACAAAATTCTCTGCTTAGTAGTAAGGTGATAGGATCATAATACTTCCTTTACGAAGAATTGCATATAATGCAGACATGCAATCATACATTAGGTATTAAACCCAAAATAGCTGCAGCAGTAATAATGTTCTATTTTACACCCATGTAACTAGATGTGTGCTGTATTTCTATTTTGTGTAACATTTGTATATGAATAAAATTTCACCTTCTCAACAGATAAATATCTATTGTCCCTAGTCAAACTTTATACCCAGATTTCAACTTTTCCCCCTCTAACTGAAATGGCCATGTCGACGGCCGCTCTCCTTTGGAACATATTGAAGGTGTTAACGGGTATTCGTTGGGTTTTAATCATTAGATCACGCACACATTCGCAGTCTCATTCATAGTTCCAGAACCCGTGGAAGACCAGGAATTATCTTGGGTGTCGAAGATTCACCACCCCTACCACCGGGGATCGAACCCGGGACCCCTAGCATGGCAGGCAGGTGCTATACCGACTGAGCGACGGGGCCAGCTAATCTCCTTTATATGCAGGATGGTATATATGATGCCCAACGCCTTAGATCCTGTTGCAGCAATTACGTGCACTTTTAAGCCCTTGCATTTCTAAAGCTCTGAACCCTAAAGAATTTTAATCTAGCTGTGTCCTTAAAATATAAAATTAGGTTACTAATGTTATTTGACTGGAATTACTTCTTCGATCAATAACGAATATAAGCAATATTATTTTAATTAGTCTGTATTGTTTAATGAACCTTAGTGTATGGTTTACTGAAATCGTAAATGCTATGAAAACGCAAATTCTTATATTGCTAAAAGTATAGCGAAATAAATGCAAATAACGAGGCAACTTTGTATATATAACTTCTGGGGGGTGGCAGACTGAATACTAATTTTTAGTGATTGTATTCAAAGTTAACACATGAATGCAGGAACTTTAAATATCCAGTAAACAATTACTGCTTATTTGTGTTCATTTTGTGTTTAATTCCTGAGCGGTAATAATCTCTGTGCATGTAAAAGACATCGCCAATTAGTTCACAATCTGCATTAACTCAAATTTCCTTCGTGCAAGATGTATGATCGTTCCCACACTGAAACACAATGATCAGATCAAACAAGACATTTAAAGCAGATATTATTTCAGTCACTATTTTAACAAACTTCCACTGCTACTTAAATTATTTGCAGTTCCAGGTAAGCTACAGTATTAAAAGCTTAAAAAAGAAATTATTGCTTCGAAATCTGTCAAAATAATCTTAATTTCATTAAGATCACTTTAAAAGAGTTGTAATTATGCTTTGTATGCATAGTTAAACGTATATTAGATAATTCTAAACTTATAAAAAATATATGTTTATTCTTCTTCAGTTAGATATGGCTTATCTATTTTTATAAGTTGGAAGTAATCTATGAGAAATATGATAAATGTAAAGCAAAAATTTTACCTCTTATGTACTTTTGTATAAAATTATTGCATTAGCAAACAATCTATGTTTCATATGCATATTAGTGATTACATCAATATTGTGAATTCAAGAAGATTTTCTTAATGTCTTTCTGCGTTTAAGCATTTCATTAATACAACCTTAAAATAATCTACCATTTCGTTAGTGTTTCAACTAATGCATTTAGATTATAATAATTTGGATTAGCTGCAGTCTGAAACTTAGAGAAGGCTATTTGACAAATAGCAACAGTAAAGGCTACCCCAAATTGTCTTCACTCAAAAGCTCTACTTTTCGATTAATAGCAACGTTTTCATAGCTTATTTGTCAGTTTTTATGCACTATTTTCCTTCCAATACGATTATCGGTTACTTCATAACTTCCGCGCCTTTATGTCATTCTTCTCTCAGAACTTTAGAGGCAGAGAACGTGAATATTTTTTCTTGGTCTGTCCATAAACTCACAAGTAGAAACATACAAAAAAAAAAAAAAAAAAAAAATGTGCTCATCTTTAAACTATTGCCATCTACAAGGTTATTTTAATTTAGTACTCAATATTTTGCAATACGAAATTAAAAAGATAAATTGATTGGAATGGAATTACTTAATAGTGTAAAAGTCAACTTGTTCACTTTACGAGTACACAAAGAAAAGTATAATTTATTCCTTCTATATTGAATTATTAGTCACTAAAGCCCACATTTCGAAATTTCCTTCGGCTCAAAGTTGTAACAGGGTCTCACTAACGCTACATTGGTTTACTGTAGCTGTACTGTAGATTTTCTGTAGCTATCTTTGTTTAAAACGATGCAGTTTGCTGGATGCATGTGATGTACTTCGCACATTCCTGAGAAACTTTGTTACTTTTGAGCAGATTCAAAACATTGTACGCCATTTTCAAGAGAAGGCATGAAATTTTGTGAAAACTCCGGGAACATGAACATTTGGATGGAGCGTCCAAAAATAAGTAGATTTTTATACTTAGATTTATATGATACTGAGGGAAGCAAAATTTAATTTTTGTATTATGTAATTATGTTTGTATAAATTAAATAATATGTTAAAAATAATCAAGATATTGAGCTGCATTTTTATACAGTTGAACTTCTTTATCTACTACAAATACTTGAGCTAAAAATAAAGGCCTTAACGCTTCAGATCATGATCTTTTTACTTCGGCCCCATTTTAGAATACTGTGACATTAAGATTATGGTAACTGGAGCTATATACGGTTTTGAAAAACATAGGGTTCTTTGTAATTTGTGCTAAGAATGGGAATTTTAATCAGTTGTCACGTGGCCTTTAATTGTATAAATTTTTCCGCAATGAGCTTTTTACCTATCATTTGGGTATACATGTAGAGGGATGGAAGAATTTTGTGGCCTTGTCTATACCACAGTGGTATTACAAACATAACTTAAAAATTGTGCTTTTTACATAGGACCATAGCTGCCCAAATTATGTATGTTTGGACAGTAGAAATTAGAATATCATCCTTTAATTCAGTTTGGGATACCCAGGGGTGCACACATTTTCATTTAAAATTTAGAGACATCATTGTTTAACTTAGAAGTTAAACTTATGTGCTATGTTTCAAAATGCTATAGACAAACCAGGTTTGAGTTTGTTTAAATTACTGTGTGACCATTATTAGTTCTTTTATATAACGTTTAATTTCGTGTAGGTATCACGAAGAACAAGTATTCACGTTTGTTTGTCTTCAGGTTAAATATTTTGATAAAGGTAGGGAACTTGTTAAGAACATTATTTTCCTGCATATTAATAAAGGTTTGCATTCTAAATTACTTAGGAGGTTCACTAAGAGCTCTTTAAATTTTCTGATTAAATCGATAGTAAATTTTGCTCTCAAAAATAGAAAAAAGTGTGTAGGAAGTTGAAAAATTTGCAATTTACCCTATGAAGGCTTTATAAGTTTTTCATAGAAACGTTTTTAGAGGTGTTCTTAGACTTCGATACACAGCTATTCAAAAATATCCTACATTAAAAATTGTAAAGTCGAAATGTACATTCTTCTTAATTTAAATAATATAATTATTGGTAAATTTCTGTGTTAAAATAAAAAAGTGCACATATTACTGAAAATTGTATCCTTTTTCACTATAGGAGCTGAGAAAAAGCAGCACACTTGTGAAAATTTGTAGTTTTCAGGAAATGGAACTGGAAAACATTTCCAACAAGGTTAAGACATATTATCTTATAGGAATTAATAGTCCTTGATATTTCAGATGAACAACGGAAAATTAATTTTAAGATATCCCACAGAAGAGAGAAAAATAGCTTAAAACACAATCATACATTTACTGCTAATTAAATAAACAGCAACAAAATCACATGCCTAAACATAAGTACTTACTTTGTTTATCACATCTAACACATCACATAAGTTTAAGGATTATTACTTCTTAAAATGTGCAAAATATAGCCATTAAAGCTACTATTTCGTATATAATGTTGGTTTACTATCCATTTTGTTACAAAGCATTCGCTTTTTCCCTCAGCCTCTGAGTGAAAGCTCTAAAAGACAGGCCAGGCCACCCACCTAGATAGCCTGCCTTTATGGGATGAGACGATTATACCTGGACCATGCATTCTCTGCCTGCACATGTGTTTCTTTCCCTTTCCTAAGCAGATAAACACATTGGGCATTTTATTTTCAGTCGGCTAGTTACGTATAGATCTCCCTGAAAAAGAGACATTTACAAAGTAAGTTTCAAGTTAGGTAAACAACCAACAGAATGTTTGCGATTACATTGACCTTCAAGGGAAATATACCAGTATGAGTTAATTAGAAGCTATACAATGGGTGGGATATACTTAAATATATGTACTTACAATGTTCTGTGGAAGGAAAAAGTAATCAAATATTTTAAAGACATAACCTGTTCCAATCCACTACGTATGCAAAAATGTATAACGAAAGTAGCTGAGAAGTATAGAATCCATTTTTATTAATTATTATTCAACATATGTGCGTACATACAGCTAATGTAATATATTTAGAATCAGACTTAAACTATCAGTACCATAACCGAGAGTGGAAAATCTGTCTGCCGTTATTCTAACCAACTGACTTATTATAACAATATCCCTGCATGACATTAAATTCTGTCAACTACGTTGATGCTCTAAGTTCATTTTGGAATATATCGCAGTTGTAAATTAAAATCTCATAAGAACTTTAAGTTGCCAAGCTTCAGGGTTAATTATATTAGGCCAGTTAATGTTAACTCATTATTCTTTCAAATAATGATTAGTCAGTTTGCTGGTGGTGGCGGCGGCGGTGGCAGTAGCAGTCAGTTTTCAAACAAATGCATTCCATATGTGGCTTTGCCTTTAATTATAAATAATATTATTTGAAATGAAATATGTTGATAACGTGGTTAAACTTTAATGTCGTATTGAGTAAAAAATACCATAATGATGGTGTAGGAACCAAATATTTTACGTTGGCTTTCGTAATTTTTACACTATCAGTAAATAAATCCCAATATTTTGTCCACATCTCTGGCAAATTAATTTTACATTGAAGCATTTCGATTACAACGATTTTGTAATCATTTTTCCTCCCTAAATTAAACATCTATCATCATACATCATCAATCAATGGTGTACTACTGAATCGTAACAAAAGAGCAATGCAATGCTCTTTTGAAATAATAAACAATGATGCAACTTCAAATGATACCATCAGAATGGTGTCCAGAGAAGAATTCCAGAGGGCTCTTGTTGAAAGGAGGAAATGAGCACATAAATTAGGCTTCGAGATCAATATTTATTACGATGAAAATATTCAGCTTGTAAATATGAGTTGCAATATCATATTACCCTCTCAGAATTTGTACAAACAGTCACTACAGTGACTGGGAGTTAAATCCTTATTTCTGCTTAATTGAAGAATTACATTGTTGCGTTATTTATATTTTTTAAGGTATAGAATTTAGTTATGCTTTCGAGTTTCAATTTCGGAAGAAGAAGCGATCATTTATTAAACAGATAGGCACATGGAACAAACAGGTACAGCAGAGGAAATTAAAATAAACTCTGCCTTCATTTCTACTAGGAATTCAAGCAAACAAATAGTAATTATTATTATATTTACTCTGAAACATGTGCTACTACAGCCTTTATCTCTATGTTTCCAACAAATGCAACAGAAGTTACTAAAAACTGTTTTAAAATCTGTTTTATCTATGCATATAACCCCATGTTAATCAGCTTTTAAAAGAGATAAACAATGACAGAAATAGCAATTATAATGAAAGTTATACCAATGAAAACTCGTGCATGTATTAGATACCTTATCCACCTATGTTGATTGGAAACAACTTGAAAATCATATGATTCCCAGTTTATGACGTTTATAAGGTTATCCCGTTTCTATATTACTTACGTAGACATGCGATGTTTTGCTGGAAGATATAGGGGACAAGGCATCTAAAGTCGGTGTAATGGTTGGGAGTTACCTGAAGTTTCTCTCAAGAAAACATGAAAGAAATTCATGTTCACCAAAATGATTAGAAAAAGAACAGTTTTACTGCAAGTAGTCAGGACTGATTGTGCCCAGTACTTGTAGTTGATAATTATGATAAAGATGACACTGTTAGACCACGCTTTCAAAACGTAATAAGTACTCAGATTCCGAAATAGTAGGTCAAAACTTTCATAAGATGTGAAACCATATGTTTTCACTATGAAAATGTTCTATAACCCGGGTGATTCTCTCAGCAAAAAATACACCATAAAACTTGAGTTTGCTTGCAAAAAAAAAAAGAAGAAAAAAACGCTTTTCTATAAAGGTTTGTTGGGGTAATCCATTTACGTATATTTTAGATACAACGGACGAAGCTACGAAGATATGCAGGATAATTTCCCAAAGTTAGTTTAGCATGCCCTTGGATGGACATGAAGTTGCAGATTTCAGTGCAGTTGATTCAACTACTGAGTGGATTTCCTTGTAAATGGAAATGATTTAGGTAAGGAATTGTACATTAGACCTTAATAAGTAGAAACGGTGGAAACGTGGAAGTTAAAGATGATAGCCCTATAACACTTTTACATTAGGCAACTTTGCCTCCAGTTTTGTACAATAACACACTTGTAATATGACCGTTGTGGGTACATATGTATGGTGTATGCGTGTAAGCACAGTGCTTTAGAAACAAAGTATTTGAAACACCAAAATTCATGTAATAATTCAAAGGTTCCGATAGGTCAGTATATAAAGGAATGTGAGTTAGTTGTCGATCAAAAGAAGATAATAAGGAAGATAAAGTTGACTGTACAGAAACTGTCGACACTTCTGGAATCGTGAAGCATTTTTCTTTGTTTCATATTGACAGACTATCCTCATCATTTGTGCTCTGCGCCAACGCTTGGTAAGTCAATCTTTTATTGGTTTGAATTCAGGACTGACAACATCATTAGCCTATCACCAAAGATTATTGCTAGGTAAGCGGCGAAAAGGGAGAGTAAAGAAAAATTTCATCTGAGTGATTGAACGGCCACCTTTGTTTCAAAGATCCACACCATCCCCTAGATGAGTGTCCATTTTTTTAGTTTGTTGTCAAAGTCTGGCAGCCAAACATTAATATATGAGCAAATGTTGGTTCATAGCCGGGAGTAAAATAAACATTAAGTGGAGGGCAAGAACCAGTTAAGAGGAGCGGAACTGGGCGTTACTCAGTGATACGTATTTGCTTAACAAAATCCAATGCGGCCTTATATAGCCACGATTCCTTTGCACACTACTGTACATCATTTTTGTTCTTATTCCTGTTACCCTGAGGCTATAAGGACAATGTTATAAAATATTGCATACTACGTGAAATGGAGCACACTTGTTCAGCTATGGTTCACTGCTTTATATCGAGTATTTTTTAAATATCTCAAGCACCATACAGCTGCTAGGGGATTTAGGAAGGGTCAACAATAAGCAAGGGTTTGCTCAGTTAGAGGATTATATAGATTACCTGGATTGCCTATACAGCGGTTAAAACTGCAGAGCAGGCAAGGAAAAGCAGCTAAATGGGAAGTAATCGTGCAGTTGCCTGTATTTCTCCATATGCGCGTTTACTAGGTATATTTCCTTTTGTGGTGCAATTTCATTTACATCCGCTGAACTTGCGAGATTTCAGAACAACTTCAACGAAGTTATCTGTTGAAATTTATTATATTGGTTTGATACTATATTGGTTTGATTCGAACGCATGTAACATTTGTGTGTCACGAAACGGTGTCTGGGCCCGTTTTCTCCGGATTCTCCCGTAACCTGCCCCCCCCCCCCATTTATTTCAGAAAATGTCCCAACATCACTGTTCGTTTCTTCGTTCTCACCTTTACTTCATCTTATCTTCTGCACTCATAAAACACTTCGTGCCGTTGCCTACGTTTTAGCTCACCCTTCCGTGTGCAAAAACAGTACTCTCGCGTCGGTAGGAACACAGAGGTTCAACCACGTCCCATTCTCCGCTACAGTTCTCCTGCTCATGATCCCCGTTTTGGGCTCAGATGGGGGTTGCGGCAGTTTGACAGTGTACCTGGGCCCTCCATGAGCTACTGTGCCATGGAGTTTACTTCACTTAAATACATTTACCTTATTTACGAAAGGGAATATGCTCCTATTATTTGTTCTACATTTTAAATATGTTACTTGAATATTTGTTCCATGCCCGCTGTTAGCATCTTTCAAAAGGTAATTTTCGCTGCGTGTTCGACTTTCTTATGTGTTCATAACCTGAAAACCTCTTCCATTATATATATTATTGATAGTTCAGCCACATAGAGGTTTACTTAACATGCACACGCATTTATAACGTTGTGTCTCATTTTGGTCTGTTAGATATAGGGTACAGTGTGACAAAAATCAAGAAATGACCCTTCGAGCTTAATATATTTTCATGAATAACACATTTTCATTTCCGTTGTGAATAACTTACCAGAAAAACAATTTCATCCCTTTTCATGTACTTTGCAATAGGCTATTTATAGGTAGGGCGTTTTACCTTTAGAATCGACAGATGAATGGTAGGATACGCTCCTGGACCAGATAACCAGGAGTGATTCACTATGATGTGGCTAACAGGTTTCTAAAACTTCCGAAGAGCTCTCAGACATACGTATACATTTGATCTCAAATTATTTAGACTTTCTGGGTTAAACCGCAGTCAGTGTGCCCTGTAGAGAAAAAGTTAGAGTATAATTTTTCAAACATCCGTATGCAAATATAACCAGGTTCTTACTAAAATGCACCCCAATGCAGAGACTGATATAGTAGGGATGAAACGAAACGACTAGTAGAAGGGTGAACACTTAGAAGTTTTAACCCATATTCATTATGTAAATAGCACAATAAAATTAAAACCCATTGACATAAAATACTGGCTGATATCAACAGCTGCCTATAGCACAGTGAAAGATTAGGCCTCCTAGAACACAAAAACGTGAATTTAAAGTTTAAAATATTTAACAGTTTATCTTGATGACGGTGAAAGTAATGTAAGGCATGCGTTACGTTTACGCAATGCTAGATATTTATGGTTTAAAAATATGATAAGCTATTTTAATGCTGCTATTTATTAAAATACTGTACGTATGCTACAAAACTTGGCCGGTAGGGGTACGGATCATATGACTTTCACTACATTTCCTTGCGCGCACATCCTACATCCGTTCTAGTCGTTACAAGTGTGTCAGTCGTATTTCTATTCTAGTTCAATTCATACGTGCAGGAACCTGAGATTCTTTAGAATGTTTAGGTTCGTTTAAATGTTTTTCCAACAATCACAGTAAATATTACAACAAAGAGTGTTTGGTACGAGACGTATGTACTTAAATCGTCTTGTGCGGAAGTTGTAAGGGAATTGGAAACTAAATTTCCTGGCTTACGTTTCCCCAGTAGAAATCGTTCATTTGGTTTTAAGAAAAATAAACGAAAGGGTATAAATTCATGATATGAAGGGAAAGGTATACGGCGTGTGCTTCTGGAGTGGATATTAGACGAAATCGGTTAGGGGTTAGGTAGGCCACATCTTAGGCACCTTACATAAGAAATTGACATTTTGAAAGTTTCAGCATGGAAAGCAATAAAACCTTTAGAACCCAAACCATTCAGGTTAGTGCTGTTCAGCATTTGCTAGCACGTGACCATCAGAATCTTGTAAATTTATGCAACTTAACTGGATTTTGAAGAATGTTAATGATTGTAAATTCGATCCACGAGTAATATTGCTTAGTGACTAAGCATGATTTCGTTTTCGTGGTCGGTTTCTTCCCAACACGACTGATATTATGCTACAGACAAACCCCAACTTCGCTCATAGAACTTCCGGGCACAGTTAAAGTATGGGTATAGTGCGCAATAAATGGATGTACAATAATAGGGCCTACTTTAATAGGAATGTAGTATAAATGCAGAAAGATGGAGAAAGGATATACTGCCAACCTGTTTCGAAAAGCTGACTGGCACTGAATGTCGGTCTGGATATTTCCAGTACGCCTTGGCATTGCGACTACAGTTTATTGCGGAAATGTTTTACGACAAAATGATGGTGTGTGCCTTTATTTACGGGAAAACTTGAAAAATACGTTATACAAAACTAATCCCCATTCATAGGAATAACTAACTCAAAACATCAATAAAGAAGTTAACGCTATTTCGGAAGCTAAACTATTGGATGTGAATGGAGATTTCCTCAGAAGATGCAGATGGAGGGAATTTTCATCTCCTGTGACAAGGAACGTTTGCTTTTATAAGTTCTGATAATTTTTATATATGAGATTTGTGACTAGAGATTTGTTCTGACGTCCACGCATGTTAAGATCAGGAGATGGGTCGTGCTCTTGCCAGGTTTTGCTGCATACGTACTCTATAAGAAACGAATCAATTTTTTTATAATTTCACACTTTGATCCTGAACTTTGCCGAATCTTGTGCGATTTAGCCGTCAGATCTTACCCAGATATTTTATTTTGATAGTTATTTAAAATCTTCGCTATCTGAGATAATTGTTTTTAGCTTCAGCTATCTAGTTTTCACATTTTCAGGCAATGTTTGTAAATTTTTTTCTCCCAAACTATTTAGTATAGATTGTAAAGTTGTCTATAGTTCTTTAAATGGGTTACTATGGAACTGTGCATAGATTTTGCTTTATTTAAGGCAATAAGTTAAAGATAAAATTGGCCTTAAACTGGAAGGAAAAGAATTAAAAGAAGATATGTCTCCAGTTCAGTCATTAAAGCTTCGTTACAACAAATCCAGAATTGCACAAAATTGGCATTTAGCTAAATTCTAGTCCAAAAGTGGTTCATAACCTTTCAGTTTTAAACCATATATTAATGTAAAACGTTTTAAATTAGATTATTTTCTGAAAGTACCGTGGTAGTGTAACTAAAAGAAGTTTGCCAGGTGCTTATTTAAACCTATATATTTGACTAATTCTGACCTGATTGTAAATAGATAACGTGTAACTTTTAGTGATATATACCTTAAGGTCAATATAACGTACTGCGCCAAAGTAGCCCAAGTAAACCAACATCGGCTCTGCCTTTGTGAAAGAAGACAGAGAATGCAGTGGCTATGCAGTCAACTACTACTTGACCAGTTCAACTACTGTGTCGCGAGTTTGATTAAAGCCATTTAAGATATACTTTTAAATTATACATATGGTTAAAATGATTCACTTCCCAATACTTACACACAGGACTACTTTCACACACAAATGTGGTGCCATCTAGTGGAAAACTTTCAGACCAAATAAGTACATACACATGTGTAATTGTATACACCTACATATGAAAATTACACCTTCATGCCTTATGGGGTGTTTGGTATTCCACAGAGGGGGTCACCTCGCATACTGCTATCTACCTGTAGCTACCACCCACAAGAAGGAGGAATTAAATGAAGCAAATAGAGGAGACTACACATCATAGGTAGACAGGCCACAGAAATCCAAGGAGGTCACTAAGTAATCTGTCTCGAAGACCTATCCCACTACCGCAGCGTCCAGAAAACGTTAAGAATCGAGTCCGGAATTGTAAGCACCAACAAATGGTGAAATAAGCAAGCATATAGGTACGAAAAATGAAACAAATAAACAACAAAAATAAGCAAGAGGAATTAATCATAAACACATTGTTTCGTCGAATTCTTACCTTACCTAATCCTTGTTTCACATAAGCTTGCCCCGTATCTCTTAACGGACACGTGACCTTATCGCATCTCATTGGCTGCTATTGTAGTATAGACTGTTGTGCGGTAAAAATTAGTTCGTTATTTAGACTGGTGAGATATCTTTATATGTTGGAAGAGAATTGTCAAATGTATATTTTCGTAACTGTTTGAACTAAATATATTACGCAACAGAGTTTATTTATCTGAAATGCCTGTTAATTCTCAAACGAAGTAAAGAGGAGGTTCCTTTGCTCTCAACCCGTCTTTCACATGGCACGATAGCACGTGATTTAGCGCTAGTGACGACGTATTTGTTTATATGACTATTATCACTGACCTTGTTTTGAACTGGATTAGTCATATATCGCCATTCGAAGGTGTGTTGTGCCGAGTGCGAGAACTAAATTATTTTATTGTTCGTTTATTGCGCGTGTATTCATTATATGTATAATGGCGGAGTCTATCGCCAGTTTTTCGCTGAAACATAGCAAGGGAAAACCTTTAAAAAGCGTCGAAAAAAGAATTGTGGTGCACGTGCTTAATGCACTCACAGAGAAGAATCCGTCTTTGTCAGTGAGAGGAGTCGAACAGCCGTGCTCTGAACTTACAGGTGTGTCAGATGTTTAGGAACATCGTGACATGAAATTGAGACAACAGGAAAACTTACCACTCCAGGTGCGATATTGCTGTCTGGCAAAGACGTTATTGAAGAACAATCAGACTATACCGGGATACAAATCGCAAAATATACTACCTTGAGGAGACTTGGGTGAATTAAGGACACACGACAAGTATGGCGTGACACGACTTTTAAGACTGAAAGACAAGCAGTTTTGCAAGGTATGTGTGCTTGTTTTAAATCATCTCAGTGGAAAAGGCCAAAGGTCTTTCATTATAAACTTGTTTCAGTTTCATTGCTCATTCATTCAGTTTCAACTTGCTCATTTTCATTATAAAATACATCATTTTTGCATGCCTTTATATTTTTATTTGTATGATTGTATCTATCTTCCTGGCAATTATTATGACGTTTACTGCAGCTTTAAATGTGACGGGAAGGCACCGCCTAAGGCCTATGGCGCGAAAGCATTAGCCAATTAGGATGAGGGGGAAGATAGTTGCACGCGGAGTGATACATGTCAGTGGGGCAAGGTTATATGAAATAGAGATTAAGCTTGTTACAGTACACGAGGGAGGTTATCTTGAGATTTTCTTGTGTGTAATTGTCAAAGCTCCTACATTTTCCAATGAAGGACTTTTCTGTACAGTGAGAAAGATTTCTCAAATCGCATAACATTACTGGAGTATGTAAAAAGTACCATAGTACTTCTTGAGTGAATTCTCCTTCGATATGCTTTTCTGTAACAGAAAGCTTTTTAGAAATTTTATAGTGTTTCGTAACCAGGGTTTTCCATTAATACCTTACTGAGTTACTCAAAGGTAGTTTGGCAATACCGTGAATCTCTGAAGAAAACAACGTTACTGAAATTGCATTTATAAAAGAAAGTAAATGTTCCAAGGCATTATTTCAAGCTTCCAAATATGTTATAATGGCAAGTATTTTGGTCAAACGGTTATGGACGTATACTTCATCTTATTTTGGATGCCAATATTAGCCTAGTATACCTGTGTTGTGGTAACGCTACTTCCAATTTCTGCTTCTAAGCAGTAAAACACTGTTTTTACTTCATTGTTATGTTCTACATAGTGTGGCACACCCTTTAAGGAAGAAATCCATCGTGTTATAACTTCCTGAGGAGGTAAAGACAAATATGGAAGGACTTCATTAAATTTTTGAACTCTATTCGGTGACAGCACACCCTTATATGCTAGAAACAAGCAGATTCACGTCCTTATATCTGTTTCCAACTGTTTTAGTGAGACGATGTGAACCGTCTGAATGATAAAGTGATAGCTAGAAGTGAAAATGTACTTTTATATTTACATGATTTGGTCAAAGTAAGCTATTTTAATTAAAAAAACAATAACTCAGCAAACAACGTATATCAGCAAAAATCATTTATAAGCATTTAGTTAAAGATCCGGGATTAGTTATGATCTACCCGTTCCAACAAGTAGCCCACTATGGATGACAGGTTTTCTTCGGAGCAATATTTCGCCTACCTCAATTAAATTTAGAGCGACAGCTGAAACATGTCTAGGAAACGATATGGAAATGAAATGATGGTAAATAAAGAATCATCGCCATACCAAGGATGGTAAAGCACGAAAAACTCAAGTTCAGAGTGGGAAACCGACGGGAACCGAAACTGGGGTATCGTCACTGATAGGCTCAGACGCTACCTGGAGCCAACTCCATGGGTTTCATGCCACTTCGTTCTTGAGAAAACTGTACCAATTACAGGGACCATTTAACATAACTGCGAAAACGAATCTAATTTTTGTGAAAACATACTCAATAATATCCACCTTTCTGAAAAAATGAATTCATCATTAGTGAAAAACAGTTTGCCCTCCCTTATGTAGGTGAATTTATGCATAGCAATTGAGAACCCTATCCCTTAACGGAACTGAGTGAATAAACTTCGTTCTCCTTAGTCGATGTAAACCACTTAAGGCGAATTTCAGAGCTCCATTTCTACAGCAAAAGGAATAATACGTGTTTTGTACGTTTCAAGGCACGTTATTATCTGCACGGGCGTTTCTGAGTCTGCGCAACTAATTTCATTAAATGAAAATGAAGGATGTTAATTCCGGAATTACCATGGAGGTTTTCCCAAAGAACGTTACCTGCACGTTGCCTAGAACCCTTAAAAAGGCCAAAGTGGAATCATGCCATAGCAAGGACGAACAGTGAAACGCAATCCGGAGAATCTGCATGAGGCAATCTTGTGGTGATGCAACATTTAAGGTGCGGTACACATGTAATCAAATCACCAAGCATAATCACCATTCAGAAGCGATTCCTATGAATTTCATTATACATCACTTTATCCGTACTGCTTTCTTGGACTCTGTGTTCTTAATCATCTAAAAACATGTGCGTATATATTACCTTTCTAGAGAGAGCGAAATGACTCAGATATTACTAGCATTCGGGAGGTCACAGGTTTGATTCTCCAGGCCGACTTCTTAACACATGGAGTTTTTCTGTGATTTTCCGGGTAGCTAGGCGAGTGCTGGAAAGGACACTTAGAGCTCCTTATTTCCTGCCATCCATTTCACCTCACTTTATCTTACATTCTGGTTGAATATTTCAGGATTAGGTACCGAAACTCAGAGGTGCAAGTTTCGGAAGGAGATTTGTCATCTCAGGAAATTCGCTTCTAAAGCATTATTTAATTATTGAGAAAGTGCAGAGCGTTACATTTAACGACAGTGAGAACGTTCTGAGTAACATTTCGAAGTGAAAATACTCATATTTTCAAAGGGGAATAAATAGCTCCACCTGAAGTTAGGCTGAAGCCAAAAATGCACCAGTAAGCTTGTAAGCAGGCTTTACAATTTAAATCAGAATAAAATACACGCCCTAGAATAACCCTTTTACTTTTCTAGTAATTAATTAACAATACGCAGATTAATTACGAATACATTCCTTTGATTCCGTATTGAAACGAAAGAACAGAAAGTCTTAATTGTCAAAGATTGCAGGTAGGTAAATTTCTCCTTTTTAAAATTTTACCTTGTCTCAAGAAATTGCAGCATTAAGGACAACGTTTATGCTTTCTTTTTTTTAACACACATTTTATTTCTTCCCAAAATAAGTAAGTTCATGTGAAGTGCTATTTAGGGCCCAAATAAACACTAACTTTTAAAATCATATATTGAGTAACTCTTGATTAATTGTGCCTGAAATTAAAAGCGTAATGGGAATTACATAAAATTATCTTAATATTCTATTTATGAATGAGGCTGCCAACTGCCGAGGTATAATGGACCGCCAGTATGCTGGAAGTTCGTCCCGCAGGAGTTCTTCCAAATTCCAATAAAGAGACAGACTACAGACTGAAGCTGAAGCCTCTCTGAAGACCAATCAGGAATACTTCCCTTTAACATACCTCCCTTAGAACTTATAGCTAAATAGTTACTCTGTCCTATTCTGAATAACTTATCATTGTCAGTTTTTAAAACTAAATTACTACATGCAGGTACTGAAAAACTGATAGTCTCACACTTCCTGCAATAATATTTTCAATTCACTCAATATTAAAACAAACAACCCCCCACCACACACACGCACACACACACAAAGCTGACATTTGCTCATCTATTCGTATTTAAACGATAATATTTGTCGGTCATTTAGCTTGTTC